>LR737389.1:8560404-8587122 GCA_902655005.2 Marronus borbonicus
TAGATAAACCAGCACACACCCTCCTCATTATTACACCATTTTCATATTGTTGCCATCATTCAAATCCGATTTGTTAATTTTATTTTTTAAGTTGCTACAAAAGGTTCCATTTGCTTGACATGTTTAAATGGTAAGTTATAATGTTTATTGTTACCAGAGAGAACTCATTAATTTCTGAGATAAAGTTGGTATGTTGGTTAACTTATGTGCTGTTCCCATATTTTTATTAAAATTGGTACATGTAGTGGAAACCTAGTTACTTTTTATGTTAAAGGCTTTGCTTATAAGTGTAAGAGGATAATAATTTTGCTCTGATTAAATTCAGACTAAATTTGCTGTCTTAGATGAGCCTGATACGAATGCTTTCGCTTGTTTTTGTCCTGAAACATTTCCCAGTATGAGGTCTATTGATTGTCCTCTCATTTGTTCTATGTGGTTTTCTTGTAGGCCACAGAAGGGGTTAGGGCTGATGAAGGACATATTCGCTGCTTTTTTTGCCAGCCTGTCTGCCTTTTCATTACCTTCGATCCCTTGATGTCCTAGTACCCACCGCAAAGTAACGTGGTTTTTTTGTCCCAATTTTACTTAAACTGTGTATACATTCGTGAATCAGGCGAGATTTGTATGTGTAGGTCTTGATAGGGTTTAGAACTGCCTGACTGTCACTGAATATAGTTATGGTTCCGCCCCGTATCCCTATCTCGAGGTTTTTTATAACACATAAATTCAAAGCAAAGGTCTCTGCTTGAAATATATTGGCGTGGAATCCTGTAGACATTTTAAGGTGGTAGTTAGGCCCACTACTGCCTATACCTGTTTCAACACCTTGTGTTTTTGAGCCGTCCGTGTACCATGCCAGGGTACCTTTTTTGCTTTGATGTTGACTGAATGCTCACTCACTACGGCGTTCAATGACCACCTTATAAGGCTGATCAAAATTGTATTGCATAGGGATCGTGTCTTTTGCAATGTGCATCAGAATAATTTATGTTGGGATCTTCAAGGATTCTGAGATGCCCTTTAAGATACCCCAGGTTGCAGTCCCTTCATTCTGCAAAGAGCGAGGGCACTCTGTAGATACCACAGAGTACTATGAATAAGATTACGTTTCCTGAAGGTAAATCTGTTATCCCAGACAGAAATCCCAGCTCTAGTAATGGTTTATGGGCATTCGTCCAACTTCATTTACTGTGTATTCGATACAAGTCTCATAATCCGCTAGATTAAGTTGAAGAATTTAATTGTAATGGATGTCTATAGTTTCTATTTTCGTCCAGGAGGAATTTGGAAGTATAGGACCACTGATTTGCTTTTTGTTGACCTACGGATTTGCAGAGAAAGAAAAATAAGAACTATGTAAAAATGCAGAAACTAAGCAGAAAAGTAGAATGATACGTCAATACGTCTGTGTAGCCTCTTAAGCCCACCAGCAAACCAGTTGCATATTTTGTTGCTAATTTGTTACTTGAGAACAATGCAACAAAGAATAAGCAACAACCGGCCTTTATTGCTTAACTATCTATTTTTAAAAATTCGAGGGAGCGAAAATAAAAATTCTCATACAATTTAATGGTTAATGCCTACAAAGTTTAGACCAACAAAATAGCAACAAAATATGTCGTTTAGTTCGTGTTGATATGAGCAGTAAGTCAAAAGTTACAATGAGTGACTGCCCAGACTTAATATGTTAGCCTACCCATCGTTTCCCTGAAACGGTTACAGCAACAAAATCAATTCTTGGGTAACAAATTAGCAAGAAAGTGTGGCGTTCAACTCGTGTTAATTACTACAGTAAGTCAAAAGTTACAGTGAGAGCTACGCTAGCTTAATACGGTAGCGTAGTCATAGTTTATCGGAAACGGCTGCAGTAACATATGTAACTGATTTGCTGGTGGACTTATGAAGTGGCTACGCAAGCTTAATAGACATCATATCAATTAGGTACGTTATTCACCTGCAACTAAAATCAGGCATGTGTTAAAAGTGATCGCGTGTTAATTTTAATTATTTTTTTAAAGAAATTTATATATATTCCTCATTTAAATAATTTATTGTTTGACTTGAATAAAATTTCAGAAATTTCCGTTTTTTTTTACCAAAAGACCCACAATTAAGTACTTACATTGAAAGAAGACTTTTTGCTGTTAAATCCTTGAAAATAACTTCCTGTTTAAATATCTTGCCAAATCTTCTTTTGTTCGGAAATAAATTACGACGTTCTCAAATGTGTACACTGTATACTTACTTTCATTACGCTACACTAATGGATTCAATTGAATTCTACCTTTTAAAAGTTTAAATGAGGTGATTTGGTTATTAGGTGCAAACTTTCGGGACAATGTACTCAATCGGGAATAATTACATACAAACGACCATGGTCATATAGATAGGAATTTCGTGATTACCGCGGACTTTATTAAGCAAACACTGTGTTGTGTGTACAGTTTTATGTTATGCAGAGGCACGTACAAGTTAAAATAGTGAACGTTCTATACAAAAGTTTCAGTGTACTGCAATTGTAAAATACGAAATGTTACTACATATATACTAATTGAAGTATGAAAGGATATATAATCATTAAAATATACTATTTTCGTAAGAAAGGAAATGAAAAAATACATATGAAGTATTGAGAGAAGCTTTTTTTTATAAAGAATATGCATACATTTGATCTGTCACGGTGTATTAGGCATAGAAACATCACAGGCGTTAAGTTAATTTCTTCTAAGAAGTATGAAGAGTTAATTATATTAATATAACATAACAATCTGGTCATATAAAAAATATCATCGAGAGGACTATATTGTTTTTTTTTAAACGATATTTTTTAGCCGTGCGGAAATAAGACAATCTAAGAGATACAAGTTTGGAGCGTTTTATGAGTCGTGGCATTATCTTGTTGGAAGTATCCATCTCTTAGTTCGTCTTTATGCAACTGGTTTAGAAAAGGTTGCAATAATTTATTACAATATCTTTTATCGTTTCATGAGAAAATAGCGGACCAATGATTCTTCTCCGTGAAGCTATTTTAACACCAACCTTTTCAGAATGCAATGGTTTCTGTATCACGGCATAAGGGTTTTCAACTAGTCCATATATGCTTGGTTGTTTGTTGAACCAAGGAACCAAGCTTTGTTTAAATAGAAAGATTTGTTAAGAATATTGATGTGAAGACGAAATTCATCCATACATAGTTGCATAGAATATGACCATTCCCCATTCAGTTGCATTTGTCCATTACGAAAAGAGCTTTCAGTGTTAATTGTTTGGTGATTTGGAGTAAACATGTTACAGAATTGTTAAACTTGTCAATAAATGTTAAACATAATTTGAAGTTTCAATCTTGAATTTAATTATCAGTTGTAGTTGTGACCAACATAAAGTTTTAAAGAAAATATTAAAAGAAAAACTGTTCCTTAAAAGTCCCTACGCTGGTAGCATTGCGAGTTTATGAAATGGTTGGTGGAAAGTTCTCTCAAACCAACTCTTAAAGCAGTTACGCCAATCAACAGTTGGAACAGTCAAAATTGCTGTTCTAAAAACATCGACTGCTTCTTCTGGCAGAACGTAAAAAGATCGTTGGGAGTTAAGTCACGGCTCCAATCAATCGTCTTTTGAGTTCTCGGTGAACTGACATAATCGTGGTGCGGGATGATTCGTCGTTGTGGGTTGGCTTTTCGGACCTCGGTAATCAGCTGTGATAAACGAAGGATTCTATACCAATTGGCATTAATCGTACTTTGATTTTCTCAAGGAATTGCAGCAAAATGAGGCGAAATTGAGACAAAAGCTGCAACCATTTTCTTCGACTCACCTGGGGAACTTTTGCTGACTTCTCATCTTGAAACACTCACACAATGGATTGACGTTTGGTTTCGGATTCATACGATTAAACCGATGATTTGTCACCACTCACGATACTGAGCTTCCGTTGTTGAACTGGCCAGAAGTTACTCGACACCAATTAACGCGAGTTGCCTTTTGTTCTTCAACGAAAAAATGGAAAAGATGGAATCCAGCGGGAAACTAACTTTCTTGAAGCCAATTCAGAATTTTTTGGATAAGCCTCTTTCAATCCCGCGATTGTTTTTTTGAGTAACTGCTGCCTTTAGCTTAATTTGTTTTAACTTTTCTGCTTTAACTTTTAGCAAAATTTGTTGTAGCTAAACCACTTGTATCATGATGAAACTTTGGATTTAGGTTTAATAAATATTGAATTTAAATTTGATAGGAGATGTTTCATTTGTGGCGCCTAGAGATGTAAAATTAAGTTGCTACCGTTACCGACTTCTCACCAAGATTCCAAGGAACGATTACTGGCGGAGAAAAGTATTTGTTACTTTTTGAGAGCAGTTACTAGTTACTTGTACCCAAATCTATACAGTACCTATGGTAATTAAAATAAACAAACGGAAATAAATTCTTAAAATAAAACAGTAAAATTCTAATAATACAATTCTTCGGCATACAATTGATAAATTATTAATTATCTATTCTCTGTCTCTGGTTAAACTTGGGAAAAATTAAACACGGGCGGAAACATGTGAGCTCGAATATACACAGCGGCTCGGATTTGAACAGTTGAAAGCTGTTAGCGGAACGGCAGCTAGGAGTACTTCACATCGGCTCTTACAGACAGACTTATGCGATATACTCCGGAGCTCAGGACATAGATTCTGCTAGTCAGAATAAACCAAGTGGCGAGAACTACCACTTTGAGACATTATTCAGCCAGAGCCGTCCTTATAAGTCGATCAGGAGTCTGACTAAAACAGAAATTTTAGCGTCTTTTATAGTCGAAATCGGTATGACATGTACCCTTCTTGCCTTCTGATATGTATCAACAAAACAATTTCATGATATTTCTTCGCATAAATGATGATTCGGCTTGTTCATAGGAGCTTTCATGATTAAAACAGTCTAGGAAATCAGCCCTTAAAGTTTGTCACGTATAATGATAGCAAGGACTGTGTCACGTATATTTAGAATCACCCTGTATATGCGCCTATGCTACCGGTTGTAATTGCACAACAAACGAGTACGTACATACCTATTCTACCTATTTTGACTGCGCTACAAATTGTTACTCAGTACCGAATGCAAAGTAACGGTTAGGTACGAGTACTGAAAAGTAACGACATTTTACATCTCTAGTATCGCCCTTTTCGCGGCTATAAGCAAAACTAAAAAGACAATCCTCGTAGACAAAAATCACTTGAAAATTATCATCCGTTCGAAGCTCGTTTCGTAACCACACACACAGAATATGCTTTATCTTTAACTGTACTTCATAATAGATTATGATCACGATATCTGCGACTAGACATAGCTGTCTAACCATTGTTAAGCGCTCTTTTTTAATATAAAGAATACATCATTGACCCCCTGCCGCTTATTATTGTGTCCAGACAGGTATCTCGTTTAAAATTAGTGTTTTCTTGTACTCGCTGTGACATTTACAATCGTGGCTCGCACAAATCAATCTTGACACGCGCGCATTGAATAGTAGGAGTAATAAACGCGATCCATCATTCCGTTGCGTAAGGATTTCTTAATCTACAAACGCGACAAAAAAGAGCCACCCACAACGCTGTCTTTATGTTTGTCTCCTACACGTTCTCTCATAAGGCGTACACGACGAAATCGTTTTAGCACGAGAATCAAGATCGTTTTCCGTTGTGCACGTTATATTTTTGCCGTAGCCGCAGTTGGCGGTTGACAATTGTTACTTTTAATAGTAACGCCCGCAATTCGCTGTATGCGCTCCTCAAGGACACGCTGTGGAGAATCTTTCCTCTTTCACTAAGCAGTTTTACGTATGGCGTGAATTTATTACACCGTTTAAACTACTTTTCATGATTTAATCAATACGGCGTTCATAGGACTTTTTTTTTATTTTACAATTGTAATTATTTATGAGATAATATGTTTGTTTTTGGTCTTTTTTTTTACAATTTAAAGAAGGGGGGTGCTTTCTTAAGTTCGCAGAATCGAGGGAAAGGAGAGTAAAATGAATAAAAGTACGAAGGCCTTACTGGAACTGTGTAGCTCCTTTTTACATACATTTTGTTCACATGGTTTAAACAAAAATTCACAATTAATGCTAAGACATGTAATAAAGCGACAGATACTGCACGCGTAATATGTACATATGCATGTTATAGATTATAACGCATGATAATGAAAATCATCAAGAAATGTTGAAAACAAAAATAGTCACTACAGTGTGCACAATTTATAAAAGCAGGCTTGCTACAGATTAAACATCCGGGCAAGGTCTCTTCATCGTAATGTGATAAAGCACATTTTACTGAATAAATGAAACGATCTAGTTATGGTTTAGGTAACCGTTTTTATACCAGCGATATAAAAATAAATGGAAATATTTTGGGCAGAAGAGTTGTGAACTAAGATTGCATTATTTCGCTGGTGTAAATCAATATTCGTATTACTGAGTAAACGTTTTGACGAATGCTTTCCACACCAAAGCCGTTTACATCCAGCGGTTGAATCATACCAGTTGTTTTCTTGAATGGTTAGAATATGTGTAAGTTTATTTTCGAGTAGTCTGCGTTCCATTCGTTATTCGGTGCAAAAAAAAACATCTATTAACTATTTAATATTTTCAGTGCAGTTAAGGGTGAGGGTGAGTATGTATAAACGTATAAATGGTATTTCGCAGGGATCATTTGTGAGTATATTTTGTCGTTTTTCATTCAACCCCCACTTCGTAAAGGGGCGAGTGGATGGTGGTACATGTGACAAATAGGTTCTTTCGAGAAGAACAGCAAAAGAATCACAGCCTCTAAATAAACACAAGTCTTGATAATATCTCAAAAAATGGGAGTTTAAAAAAAGAAAAAATTAGAGCATAGGACTCTGTGTTAAAATGCGCCCTATATAGTTTTTATTTAAATCAAGCATTTTCACAAATAAAAAAGTTCCAAGGGTTTTTAAAAATTGCACATTTTAAGAAAACGCTCTGTATCTCTTATATTAAGGAAGATGTAAAAATAGGGATTTCACCAATCGATTTCTCTTTAAAATCGAGCTCCATAAGCTTAGATCAGTTTTTGTCTAATTCCTTTAGAAATAGAAGTTCCCTATTAAAAGTATCGAATTTGGCCCACCTTGTATATTAATCACAATTTAGACATTTATCCTGAAGTAATAACTATCGTAAGCATCTGCCCTGCTATAAAAGTGCCCAAATGCGCGTAACAGGTACGTAACATACGTGGTCATTAGACTTGCAGTCGAAAAAAATCAAAGTTACAATTTAGCAAGATTACAAAGTGGTTAAACCGGATATTACGGATAATAGTTCGCACAATTTTTACCCTACGGCAATCAGGCAGGTTAGTAGGTTGAGAACATACGAGAATGCGGGAAACCATGCATAGCGCAAAAAGAGAGACGGCATCTTAACCTTACGACATTGCCATAAGGTTGGTGCCTTTTTCATTGCCGCGATGACTGCTGCTCGCTATAAACCTGATTTGGCGATTTTATCGCTAGCCACTTTGTTGTTCTTTTTAGTTTAAGTTTAAGAGACTTGGTATATGGCAAA
Organism: Marronus borbonicus; assembly: GCA_902655005.2. Taxonomy (NCBI): domain Eukaryota; kingdom Metazoa; phylum Arthropoda; class Insecta; order Coleoptera; family Scarabaeidae; genus Marronus; species Marronus borbonicus. The sequence goes on from LR737389.1 coordinate 8,567,975, forward strand.
CTAAAAAATACGATATTCAGAGCAGAACGAATAAAAGGTTTGCAAATAGAGCCTTTTAGAATTATCAATTCTAAGTTACTGGATTAATGCAATAAGTACAAAGTTACTTCGATTATAAACAATTAATTACCTGTAATCTACCCAAGTAGATTTTAAGTGGAAACTGTTTCGATTTTTTTTTTTGTATCTGCGTACACATTTATTCGAATAAATTTAAATTCAAAGAATATTATTCGACGAGTAAAAAAAATATAGGAAATAGGGACGCGTTCTGTCTCATATACCCCCTTCCCAAAAATTTTAGCGGCGTAATATTCCTTCTTCTCTTACAGAACTGTTATGTGTTGGTTGTAACATTTTTTCTCGAATTATACCGGGTGATTCAGTTTTATTGGGGGGAACTTAAACAGCGTATTCTACCCACCATACTAGTGAAAACACTTTATATAAATGTATATCCAAAAATGTTTTGTTTTCGAGTTACAGCTTATTGAAGGTTTTTATATTGTAGCGAGCGCAAACGGCATTGCGGGGAAAATATAATTATGCGAATTCTTTATTAAATGCGAAAATTGTTAATCATAATATGACAAAATTAACATTAATCTTTAACAAAAAAACTACTAAACACTTAGTTTTATCGAAGAAAATGTTCAAAATAAAATCCATTAACATTAATACATTTTCTACAACGGCGAACCAGTGAATCAATTGCGCGGGTTATTTGTAATGGATTTTGTCGCATTTCATTACAAGCTTCTTCAATTCTTAAAATGAACTGTTCTCATGTATTGATAGGGGTCGCACACACTTTATTTTCTAACGAACCCCACACATAGAAATCTAATGGGTTAAGATCTGGCGACCTTGAAGGCCACAACACTAGTTGTAAACGTCCAATCGAACGTTGTGAATAATTAGTATTGTATAAACCATTGTAGCACTATTAATCCATTCCATTGAATCCAGCTGCCATTTCGTGTGAAGTGGTACGCCCTCAAGCAAATTGTTTAAACTATTGCTAAGAAACTCGTAAAATAATTCAGAGTTTAATCGTGGAGGCAAGAAGTGAGGTCCACAAACATTATTATGTAAAATTCTCGTCCACACATTAACAATGAATTCATTTTGAAAATAACGTGTTCGAATTTCGTGTGAGTTTTCATGTTCGCAGATATGAAGATTATGATTAATAAACCCTCCGCTTCTAGTAAATGAAGTCTGTCTACAGTATTTTACGCAAAAAATCGTTATTGTTTTCGGATTCGTGTATAAGCCAGTTGCAAAAGATTATCCTTCTTTCTGCATCCCCCGGGTGTGTATTTTGAATAGGTTGGAGATGAACATTTTATATGATCTTCACGTAATGTACGCCATACCTGTGATTGCGAACATTGCACTTGTTGAGCTGTTCTACGAGTACTAAATCGCTGGTTAACGTCGAATAATTGCAGAACTTGATTATTATTTCTTCTGATCACTGAAATTTGTTCCTGTACTGGACATGATTATTATGTAAATCCAATTTACGAAAACGGCGGTGCGTATCGATAAAAACCCAGACATTTGGAACTCTCCTCCTTGGAAAACGCCTTCCATATTCACGCACCGATGCTTCGGCATTACCATCGCAGAATCCATTCACATAGTGAGTATCGGTATATTCTTCACTACTTTCGTGGCATAATTGTAAATAATAACGTTATCGATAGCACTTTTGGGAATAGAATAACTTTTACAACTGAGCGTATTGCTTTCGACAACAAGCACTTTGAGATTGATAATTATGTTTTTCCAAGGCTGCCACGAACGGGTTCCGGTTTGCTCGACGATCTCCACGCAATGCCGATTGCGCTCGCTACAATATAAAAACCAACAAGCTGTAACTCGAAAACGAAATATTTTTGGATTATCGTTTATATAAAATTTTTACACCAATATCGTGCGTAGAGTACGCTGTTTAAGTTTCTCCCAAAGAAATGAATCAGCCTGTATAGTGTGCGGTCAAAATCAAGTAAAACATATTCGTAGCAGAACATAAAATTACATTCAATTATACAAGGCGTTTAGTTTCTTCCACGCACGATACAAGTTTGGTTTTTCAAGTGGAAAACCTTACGTCTTTGGATGCACCTCTTCAATTCAATCTTAGAGTTTGTGAAATGTTTCTTTGATGGTCGATATTTTACACGCTTTACACGTTGGAGCGGTCATGCGATTGAGTATTTTTTTGAGTTTTGAGCAATACATTGAAAAACCCTTTACGTGAACTAGCGTCTACAAGATGGCAACCAAAATCGTAGCCACGTTTGATTCACTGTGTTTTAATTTTTCTAAAATTTGATAAAGAAACTGTTCTAGATATTTTTTATAAATATTTTCCTGTAGATACATAAAATGTGTCGTTCTGTACTAAATTAAGTATAAAATTATGCAGATGAATTTCTTGAAAATACATAGAGCGCTGGGACAAAATTCCATAAATTTTCGTTTTTCTAAAGATATATTAATAGATAACTAAATATTTTTTAGTTAAACTAACTAAATTTATACCTTGAGACAAGAACAACCAATGTTAACGTTTTTAGTTTTGGGGAATTTTCCAATCTGTCAACCTGTTTCATCAGTTGTCACTGCACTGTTGGTTTGGCGTAAATTCTTCCGAATAAATCTTAATAAGGAAAGTAAAAATGGTCCATCGCACCAACAGTGAATACGTTGACATGTCGTTAATTTATGGGGAAGTACGCCAGAATTCTGCTGCTGCAAGTCGATTGTATGCTTAGCGGTTTCCTAACAGGCTAACACCTATTCCACAAAAATTAACCGCTCCAGTAATCCGTGCACGAGAAACTGGTGTACTGCAAACACGTCAAGGTCGGGATGGTGGACCTTGCCGACACCAACGAATTTTGGATGCCGAAGAAAAATTCTTAAATCTTGTTGAAGACCCTTCTAGTAGTACTCGAAAAATATCTCACCAAGTAAATGTATCAAATCAAATTGTCTGGCGAACACTGCGCGAGAATCAATTGTACCCTTTCCATGCACAAAAGTACAGGATTTACAACCTGAAGATCATCCTTTATGTTTACAATTTTGCCGATGGTTTCTCATGCTGAAATTCCAAACTTTTCTTCCATTGTATTGGCGACTGATGAAGCAACATTTACACGTAACGGCATAAATAACTGTCGTAATACTCATATCTGAGCTGTCGAAAATATTTCCAGCACAGATTTTCGATAAACGTTTGGCCCGGACTGGTCAACGGACAACTTATTGGCTCCTTTGTGTGGTCAAATCGATTGAATGGATATGGTTATCTCTTGTTTTTGCCAAATCAGTTGATGAAAATATTGGAAGAAGTTCCTTTGATTGTATGTCGATAAACGTGGTTTCTTTACGATGGCGCACCGTCGCATTTTAATCGTTTAATTCGTTAACATTTAAATAATGTGTTTGAAAAATAAGTAAGGTCGAGGTGGTCCTGTTCCAGAGCCTCCTCGGCCACACGAGCTTAACCCCCTTGATTTCTACTTATGGGGAGTTACGAAATAAAAACTACAATTTTTTTTTAACATTAATGTCTCTCTTATTATGCAACTTTTGTTAAGATATTTTTATGTTAATAACCTTATTTTAAGATGTTTAATTACCTCTTGAAAATAAAATCACAAGACCGTAAACATCCTGTAAACGCGTAATTTTCATCGTGTTTCCTTCGTTTTTTCCACATCCTTTACTGAACCCGTTTTAATGAATTTATTGATTAATTTTCCCAAAGCCAAAAAGTACTTTAATTGAAACGAAATTGATAAATAATGGATTTTAGCAAAGTAGGCTGATCATTTAGAAAATTAACACCGTAAACTATAAGCTTTCATTCTGAACAACTTTTCTTAATAACGTTTCAGCATATAAACGAGGACAGTTTTCTCTTAACTGTAAAGGCTTAAATAATGATAGCAAGGACTGTGGCGTAGTATGGTTGATGATGAGGACCATTCGTGTCCTTGAAACGGCCGTCCCGGAATAATTATTATATTACTATATGATAAATTAAACTTGTGTGGTGCGGAGGGTGCCGATACTTATGTGTTGTAAAGGCTTACTTCATTTCAAAAAATCCAAAGCAAACTAAAAGTAAGTCTCACGCCAAACAGAACTTATTTCTCAAATATTAAATTCCAGCTCAAAAATTTTGTATTTAGAATTTTTGAGTTTTGAAGTTGTGGAAATTCGAGTTTAAAAATATTAGAATTGACTAGCAGTAATCGATATAAGGAGGGTCCACTACTTTATTTTCTAAATTAAATTAAAACCTCATTCCAATACAAGGCAAGTTTAAAACGAAATAGAGGGCAATTTGGTTCGCTTAATTGATAAGATCAATATAATTTATTCTTAATTTGTACTCACCTTAAAAAATTTTACACATTACGCCTACTAATCGATGCGAGTGCTTCAGAAGGTCACGCAAAAGCGCTTGCATACGTAATTCGTTGACGAACAAATGAACGGATGTGATGCATTACTAACTTATACGATTTTTTTATGTAAGAAACCTTGATCTATTTTCCATTTTCTTTATTTTAAGAATATCGACAGCAGAGTTTATTTTTTTTACGTTCGTACTACGGTTTAGGAGATTTTTTAATGACCATGACGCACTGAGTAAGCAACTGCACGTGTAATGTTGGAACAATTGGGATTAATAGATTCCTTTTTTTCCGTCGGCGGGATGTTGAACAGGAAATTCGTTCGATCGGTTATTGGTACTACTGGTACCGGTGATAACATCAGGATAAATTAATTGCCATTGTCCTGTTCATCTTTTACATTATCGTAATTATTATTTACGATGACCGGGCAATTTCGTTCGACTACAACAGCGGATGGCGCTGTTGTAGCCGTCGTCGTTATTGTTGTTATGTACGGTGAGGGATTGATGCAGTAAACAATAGCCGTATTAACCGGAGCACAGTGGGGTTAGTGAACTCGAGATTATATTCATTGAAGTTATGTATGCGGTTCCAAATAGACGAAGCTAATACTATGAGTGACAACATTTGGTCTACTTAGAAATTTTCTTGTAGTGCAGTCAAGAATTATCAAAGATGATTAGACTGACTGCTACTATTCGTTAATAACAATTTTTAAGCATCTATTATCACTGTTGGCAATAATATTTAACGATTATGGATAAATGCTGGCATTAACAGATTTAAAATTATAATTGGAGTCTCTTACGTAACAGGTTACAGAATATTTTTGATTGAGCTTGAAAATTCAATTCAAGTTATTCAATTTCAGATAATGTTTACTGTTGTGGCGAGTTGAACATTGATTTATTAAAAGTTGATAGCCTTGGTACTCAATACCTTAATGAATTAATCCTCTCTTTGAATATGCATCAACTAGTTCATGAATCCACGCGTTTGACAAAAAGCACTGCCTCTCTGTTATGTGTAATATTGATCACCAGTTTGGATACTACAGTAGATGCTAGCATGTTAACAAGTAATTTTTCTGACCATGACGTTGTTGGGTGTTCTATTATTGTTATTGTACCCTTGAAAAACCCCAACCCAATTATTTTACTTATAGAAATCTAAATAGTATTAATTTACTTACATTCGACTTTGAATTACATCGCCTGCCGTTATAATATGTATGACATTAATGATAAGGTACGAGGGAAACCCCAAAAATTTACTACTAGACGGCACTTGCCGTATATTTCCTTAAATTTTGACATTTAGTATGATAAACACCATTTATAGAAAAACAATTGGCCGCGTAGTTTAGTATTAATAGCGTTTTTATTTAGTGAAAGGATGAACATTTCTCGTGAACATTTTCAATGATTTTTTACGATTTTAAAAGTAGCTTAACTCAACAACAATGAATCGATCGATTTTATTCTGCATTCAGCGATGAAGCTCGATCCAAAACCACAGTTTATGACTGGTTCGCAGGATTTAAGCATGGACGTACTAGTGTCAGTGACGAATTTCGTGAAGGTCGTTCATCAACTGCGGTTGTTCCGGTAAACATCAATGCTGTGCGAGAAATTATTGAAGCGGATCGGCACGAGGCATCGCTAGGCATTTGTAAAAGTCAAATACAAACTATTTTACATGAGCCTTTTGTAGTGAAGAAACGTTGCGGTCCTTGGAAACAACACAATTCAACCAAAACTCAAAAAATGGGTTGTGTGCGTTGGTGCAAAAAAAAATTACTCCAAAAATTCAATCGCGATGCTCTTGCCAACGTATACAGATCGTAACAGGTGACGAAACTTGGATATATTTATACGAACCAGAAACAAAATAACAATCCAGTGTTTGGGTGTTCCACAGTAAACTAAAACCAACAAAAGTTGTTCGTTCACGAAGCGGTTTGATGGTGCTTTTTCTCTTTCGTAAAAACTGAGCATATTGCTAACGTTGCTCTTAAAGATCGAAAAACAATAAACGCTGATTGGTATACAATAATTTGTTTGCCTTAAGTCTTCGGTGAAATCAGAAGGAACTGCAGACATCGGCGCATCATCCTTCATCACGACAACGCCATCTGTCAGTAGATTATTTAAGGGAAAACAACATTGAATTAATGACCCGTATTTGCCTGACTTATTACCTAATGACTTATTCCTGTTCCCTCTTGTCAAAAACAAATTGCTTCTCTTCTTGCAACTTCTACATTCAAAAGGGAAAAAGAGAAAATTTCGACCACTTATCTAAAATAAAATCTCCAAAGTTACTAATGGAACCATTTAAAATATTTAACTCCGTAATCGCTCATATGAACACCCTGTTTGACGTAAACGCAATTAACAATTATTTTGTTAGGCGTGGTCCGGCTTTGAGTTGCTATTTTGATTTGCTGGGAGACTTAGTCGACATCTAGTTTTTCTTTTAGTTTTCTGGATTGCTCTCAAGTAAGACATACAAGTTCTAGAAGTTCTACTAAATATCCATTCCATAATTCCCTTTCCCATTTGCGATTATTATCTAAAATTAAACAACCTTCCGACTTTAAGAATCTTCCTCCAATAAATATTTTACCCATTTGCTCGAAGGTGACTGAGAAGATTATACAAAGGCAACTACACTGTTTCATAGATAATCGTGGTTTACTACCTCTTGCTCAATCAAGAATTAGAAAGAGATGTAGCTGCGAATCTGCTATGTTAGGGTTCACTGAGGATACTATTCATGCTACTGATCCGGGCCTAATAACCGTACTAATATTATTAGACTACAGTATGGCCTTGACAGTCAATCACTACACTCTTGTTTGTCTTATTTAACACTGATTGGGTCTGAGTTCACATTCTTCACGCCTAATATTCAATTACTTGTGCAATCGCTGGCAATATGTCTGCATCGGTGGTAATATCTCTGACCCGCTTTAATTATCTCAAGGGGTGCCTTTCATGTAAATAAACTGTACGAGATTAGTACTAAATTTAATCTTAAATTGAATCCTGCTAAATCAACAGTAATATTGTTTGGTAAATCAAAAATTTGTAACGAACTTAAAAACGTTATTAGTATAAATGTCAATCATCAGCTTATTCCTTTTGCTGAATCTGCCATGAATCCTGGTGTAATTTTAGATAATTGCTTCGTGTTCAGGTAAACAAGTATATTAAAAGCGCATATCTTAATAGATAACGCTGTTCTAACTTAACCAGGAAGAGAGAAAACATAAATAGGAAAGCTTTACCCAAAAAAAATTAACAATTCTATTATAAAGATAAGCTGGAGTTTTGGATTAAATTATTTTATGACGTCAATAATCACAATGCGAACTTCTACTTTGCTCCAAATTAAACCAGTGAGCATCCTTCAAGTTGTGGCTGATTTTATCATACTTCCTAAGACCCAAGATAAGTCGAAGACAAGAGTCTTGTAATCTTTAAATTCAATTCTTTGTAACAACATTAATACACAGACCGTAAACAACATCACAAACATTAAACCGGGAATCAAACAAGAGAGTCGTACATATGTGACGATTTTAGGTGAAGGTTAAATTGACAACGTAGTTGTTCACGTTTAACATAATACAAAATAAGTAGATTCACTGTTACTTTTCTACCTATTTAGGTAGACATATTTGTCATAATAAAAGGTGATAAGTTATATCTCCATTTTTTTAATCATCCAGTTTTACAGTTGGCGATAAAATTTTGTGTGCACCACGTCAGTAAAGGGTCTGCCACTTACTCGCCTTGCTCGCTTCGTTCGCTCGGCTCATAATTAGAGATGACAAAGGCAGGTGAAATTATTAATTTTTTGCAGCGACTAGACAGACTCCTGTTTTGTCGACTCTCGGGAAAACCAGTAGGCAACACGAGACGAATAGTTACGAATCCGTCTAGTCGCTGCAAAAAAGTAATAATTTCACCTGCCTTGGTCATCTCTACTGAAAATTTCAGACCCATTCGATAAAAAATCACTTTACTGACTTGGTACATAAATAACTATTAATCAACCTTTAAATGTTGTAAAGCTTAAGGTGTTTTGTTTTATCGACTTGTGCTGTATTTTGCTGCTGAGTATTTTATATTTTGAAGCGACATTAAACTGCATCCGTGTAGCATCAAATCATCAACAGTCTCTTAAGATATACTTTATCTGATATATGCATGCATTTAAAGAATTTAATTTCTCAATAGTAGAACTATCAACGGTGTAAATAGGATACTATATCATTGGATAACTTTCTGCATCATGAGTTTGCTTGAAGATAGGTGTTAGCCGTAAGGTGGAGGAAGTTATGGAATCTTCAATTATCATAAGTGTTAAGGACAAATTCCAGCATACTTCAGACAAATTGGTTTGTATATTTGCATATATACTTTTTATAGCCTTGATATGAGTATCGATCAAAAAGCAAATATAAACGCTATTTTATATTTTTTATATTTTTTTTATATTTTATATTTTATATTTACACACATTCATACATCAATTCCGTTTACAAAACGATAAATCGTAGATCTAGGTATTATTATGATCACTTTTCTAGATGTGAATGGGTACGATGCATGCGATTATCTAACCGCAAGAAGCTTTCTTTATTTCACTTATCTGCTAATGTAAACCATAATACTACGGCGCGATGTGGCACGTGTTACGCGTTAGTTTTTAACTAACTACGCGATAAAATTATCAATTACCTCGAAAAGGAGATCCCTAATGTGTACACCATATGATTCAGTCATCCAAAACGTCCGGTTGCTCCGGGCTACGTCTCATCGCATCGCAGGCGACTAAACGTGAAAAGATTACGAAATATCTAACGGATGTGGCTTTAGGCGAATATAAGTACGTGTTTACTTCAATATCTACATAGTGCATGCATTTAGGTCTTATATATATTCACATTTTTTTTCTTTCACAGCCGTAAGTGGTAATATAACAAGAGCATGAGTGTATACAGTGCAGGTATGAACGCAGACGGTTTCGGTTTAATACTATTTGCCAATTTTTGCTCATTATATAAATATTCCTCACTTAACCAAAGGATTTAAGATTATATTCGCTGAGGACTCTTCTTTGTTGGTACACTGAAGTTAACTGAATTTATTCTCTTTTCCAACTATATTTTGGGTAATTTTGGTGAAGGGAGATCATATGTTCAAAATTCAAAACTCCTTGTCGTAGATTGGTTTCTATTTTATGTTAAAAAAAACAAGCTATATAGATGGATTCATTTTTGACCCTCATCATGGTGTTCCTTGTTATGAACTCGAAGAGAATATGGTCCAGTAACAAACGATGTTTGAGATTAAAAATGTTCATTTTCTTCTTTACGTCTTTATTTAGCTGTGCAGAAAAAAACTAAAACCACATCCTCAAGGCCACTTTCGATCTTTTATCTAATGGTGTACTCGAAATGTTTGTATGACCGTTCGGTTCTTTTTGGCCATCATCAATTTTCTTACTTCTTATCGGCGCCATCTTGGATTTTGATGTCAGAAAGTTCTTTTTTTTTGATTTCGGAAATGTGTAACACGTTGACAAAAGTTTTCGATATTGTGCTTTAATTGACGAAAACGACATATTAAGATTAAATAAGGTTGTGGTATAATTAACTGCGCTTCACCCTATACAGCGAGGGGGTGACAGTAACAAGGCCATAGAACACTTTATACACACAACTTACACAGTGAAAGGCCCCTGAGGTTATGATAAACTTAAAAAAGGGTACACATCTCGTTGGACCGTCACCACAATAAAAAAAAACATGTACGGATGATGTATTGTTGCCACGATAAATGCGCTAGTTGATTTAAAGGGATATTACTATCTGAGAAGTTAGATAACAAGTCAACAACAAGTTAGGTAACAATATGCTAAGAAGACTTTAGTATCTTTCCACATTTAATGTTTCTTCATACTACATAATTAACTAGTCTTATGAGATGATTTCCTAAAATGCTCATCCAAACGTTTAATGGAAGACGATGCTCTTGTCTCCTTGCGCTATTTTGTCTCGAATTCTGTACTGCAATAGTGTTCAGTTTTTCTGTTAAAGATTCCAGAACTGGAAAATTTTAGTTCATCTGACCAAATGATTTTCAATATGATAGCAAGGACTCTATGGCGAACAACATTCGATAATGCGGTGGATAATGGAGATTCACGCATCTGTTTCGGACTAATTAATTAAACTCATGTGGTGCGGAATGTGCCGATAGTTTAGTCTTGTTTACCAGATGATTTTGTTTAAAAAAGGTTCGTCGTGTTCTAATCTTCGCGCTAACTTAGAAAGCTGATGATGACCAGAAGGGACCGAAACGTCAATTAAAAAATTCGAGTATAACATTAAATAGAAAATCGAAAGTGGCCATAAGGATGTAATTTGCTTTTGCAAAGCCAAATAAAGGTGCTACAGTTAAAAGAAAATTAATAGTTTTGTTTTTTTCTTTAAATCTTAAACGTCTTCTGTCGGAGATCTATTTTGCCAAATTTAAACCTACTCTCTATCTCCAATAATAATGATAATAAATACTTGCTGGGATGTGATTTATTTAAAATGCACTTGTCGAGCTTTATGCTAAGTTTACATGCAAAGCTTGCAACTAATGTAAGATGCTGTACGTTCAGTGCTATTTTGTTGAAAAAATTTGCATTGCTTTATCTTAAGCAACACTAATCTGAGAGTATGGAAAAATCTAATAGTTCAATGTAAGCTTCCAAGGCTGTTGCTTACTGTAGAATAATCTTCCGGATTTTGTCGTGCTGTTAAGTTGATTCTTGACGTTTTGATGATCACGCTGTCTGCTTTTTCAGAAGGTTCCTAAAGACCGAGGGCATTGTCTCGTGCCAATACGTTGGTATTGAGTATAATATGTCACTCGTAAATGTTTACGCAAACATTCAAATTTTTTACTTGGTCCTACTTTTTACCATGTACTTTGTTGCGTTGGAAATACTAATTGCAAAATCGCTGTCATTAGCGCCACAAGGAATGACATTCAGCCAGTTGCGTTTCGTCAACAATTGCCAGTGAAGCCTTTCTGACTTTTTGCATTCTGTAGCGGCTTTCCTCTATCTGTCGTCGAGGTTTTAATAGGTAAATATATCTTCAACCAACGATAATGTCGAGGAAACGTATTCGTTCTTCCACTAGTTCTCATCTTTAATGTGACTCTTTCCTATAAACACGTACAAAATGAAATATGTTTTGTCTGTACGATAATTTCGTTAATTAGATATCACTCGCAAGTAATAGGTCCTTAAATCTATATTTTATGGTAGCCGATACTGGCTAATGTCAGTTCGTTAAGGTAGCTGTCTACTAAAGAATAAAACTCATGAAAGCGGCTGTCGATAGCGGATGTTGCGAGTGGATATGTGTATGCGGGTAAATGTCTTAGAGTGGTTAACGTTAGCTACTGAAAGATGATTGGTATCGACTTGTTAGCAGGCGGGTGCGATAATTGTATTAAGTGCTGATGAAGGAAATGAAATAGTTTCGTATAGTGATAGTTGTCACGAAGAGTTCTTTAAGTAAATTGACACAGAAAAAAGTTTAGTGTATAGAGAAGATATGAAAGAAATTAATTAACATTTATGATGAGAATCCAATATTGTGGCATACACATCCCAAGAGATATCGTGTTTGGGGAAAGAAATTAAAAAGATTAGAGAATGTAGAATAGTCTCTCGGGTATTGACGTGTCTTTCAATTTACTCTTGACTTTCTGGTGATCATACTGCCAGCTTCTTTGGAAATCTCTAGAGATTGTCTTTACTCGTTTTGGTATCTTTTTTGTAATTTTTGACGCAGCTAATTCTATTAGTTGACGGACTTTTATAACTGTGAAGGTCTTTGAATTGGAAAATTGAAATTTTGCAGAATTGTTGGGATTAGAATCTGAATTAATTTTTCGAAAGCACTGTACACCGTGTCTGATTATAATGCATTGTAACATCATTTTCTTCCAAAAAAAGCACTACCCACCAATGAGAATGTAGTTTATGCAGTTTTGCCATCCAATTTTGGAGATATTCAAGTTAGTCATGACCATTAGGAAGAAGTTCAGCTTTGATGAAACGTTGAATTGCCCTCCGCGTTTGGAAGTTTTGTGGGGTTACGTGGGGATTCGAATTGCTATTTATGACACGTTTTACGTCAGTTAAACACTCAAATCGAACACCCCATAAACGTTTTTTCAAAACTGGGAACAGATGAAAATTACTGGGCGCGAGATCTGGTGAGTAAGGTAGACGCGGAAGCAGTTCCCATCGTAAATCGTTCAAAACATCCTTTGTTTTTCTTACGGTATGGGGTCTTGCATTATCCTGCTGCAATAACGGACGCTTTGCAACTTTCCAGGCCGTTTTCTGACAAGTGCTTGCCGCTGTGGTCCGTATAATAAATTCGAATAATATTCTGCGTTAATTGTAGTACCTTTCGGCAGACTCCCAGAATACAGTAAGCATTACCTTTCTAACACACGGAACTGCACGCGCCTTAAGTGGAGGACTTTCTTCCGGTTTACGCCATTCTTTGGATTGACTTTTAGTCTCACTATTGAAATAAGGAATCCACGTCGTTGCCAAGTTTCATCATCGCAATGGGCTAACAGTTGAGTTTCTGTCCCGGTCCCAACAGTCTTGGCACCCAGCGGGCTGAAACCTTGCTTGCGCCCAAACAATCATGTAAGCTGTCGTGTACCTATTCTTAGGCGTACACTAATTTAACGAATTCGCCTGTCCTCTTTTAATAGGTCCTTCACGGCAGCAACGTTTTTTTCGTTTACCGATGTACTCGGGTGACCACTGGGTGGATCGTCTTCTAATGATCTTCTACCAGTTTTAAAACGATCGATCCACCGATATACTTTGTTGTAATATGGTATTGGTAAAGACACGAAATTTTGTTGATTGTAAATTAAATTGTAAGAATGTATGGTATTGTCAATGTGAAATCCGTATCGTAGTTGGCCGTGATTAATATTTAACGGAAGCTATCGGGCACAAAGGGGTGAAGTGACGCCAAGACAAGCAATGTTTTTCAGCTCGAGTTACTTTTGAGACAAGACGTATTCCGCTGTGTAGTATATTTCTAAAGTAATTTCAATTGTTGTAACGTAGAAAATTTATTTCAAGTCCTAAGTTATTTCCAGTTCGGTCATTTGGAAAAATGCAGGGGTTTGCGTGACGCGCTAACATAGAGAGGGCGCGTAAATCTAAAAGTTTTGAGGTTATCTTTTCTTTTTTGATAATTCATTTTTAGTGAATGTTAGTATTTGCAATGTACCTATTTATATTGTCAGAAGAGTATTTAGGCGATACCCTTCAATCTACGATAAAAACATCCCTCTCACAAATTATTTCACATCATTCGGCAGTAATTTACCTCAATCTGATATTTTATTGTCGAATGGAAAGTGAACTGCTAACAAAACGAATGTTAAGAAAGGCTGAAATAGCGCCAGGTGATGTAGGAAGAATGAAAGAAACGCACTGTCAGGAAATGCGAGACGTAAGAGAGAAATATGTAATCAAGTCATAGGCCTTCCTGCTACACTAATATTTTGCTTGTAATAGAAATTCTTCATGTTAAATCAATTGATTCGACCATTACGTCTATTATCTAGAGTACCTGTATACTATAATTAATTTATAACCGACGTATTTTCAGGTTGAATTATAAGAGTGTAACCGTACCTGTTATTATTCCACGCTGCATGACTGCATACATAATGCGTATGTTCTTAATTACATTTACCGCAGATTAGATTGTTCTCGCATATTCTTCATTTCGCCCAGTTACTCGAAATAGATGTAGGAAATACCGGGATAGTGGGAAAAATACTAAGACAAGTCACGCCTTATTTTCTTTGCGTTTACGGTTTTTTTTTTACTCTCACTCAACCCGAACACATAGGAGGTAAATATCTGGTGCAAGGTCGGCCATTTCCAACAAGAATTAATTGTTCTCCGGCTGGATGTCGAGTAGCAGTGGCGTAAGGTAAAACTCGGCTCTTGTTGTCTCATGTAGCTTAGTCACCGCACAAGCCCACTTGATCTCTTATACAAGTGGCAGGGCAATCATCGAAATGTCACGACGATATTACGATGGCGACGTGTTTCTTGTATGCATCCACATAAAGTATTTACAAATGCCATTGTTTCTACGACGATAATAAGTATACTAGAATAGAAACTGGAATAGAGAGGAGATAAAAAAAACGGCAAACGTTTGGGTGTGGGTGCTACGAAGGCAACATAACAAATAGCTGTGGGCGAATAGGATTTGTTTGTTGCTAAAACGACGGTTCATTCTTTTTTTACGTCTGATATTGTTGCCTTAGACGATTTTGACAGGGAAGGAAAGGTAAGGTACCCCTGTGTTAGAGGGTATTAAATGTCAGTGCAACGTAACCGCGGTTAAAATAAAGGTATTTGTTTCGCGTTTTCACGTATTATTATTATTATTATTATTATATGGTTACAGCTGGTTTAGGTCACTGCGACCTTAGTAGATCTATTGTAGTAAAATGTTCTTGTGTGGATTAGAGTAGTTCGAGGCGAGAAATGACCTACTGAAATGTTGGTATCGTGTATGACTGCGTGCAATACATTTGTATTGAATGCATCTTGACGTCTTCAGATCTTATTGGCATAGACGAGAGACGGCATGACTTTTGGGGGGCCTGGTTTGAGTGCTTTCGCCTGTTCCTGTCCTGGAACGCTTTCCTAGTACGAGGCCATTTGATTGTGCCCCTATGTCTTTATTGCTTGTTTGTTATGTGGCTGTTTTGGAGACTACAAAAGGAGTTAGGGCCAATGAAAACCATATTTGCTGTTTCTTTGCCCAGCTTATCTGTCTTTTCATTTCCTTTGATCCTTGTGGGAGCCACCTAAAGTAACCCCAGAGGTTTCATTCACATTTTTAGTAATAAATCGTCCATAACAATAATAAATAAGAGAGGACTGACGACACTACCTTACCTAACTTTTTTGGTATCAAATTTATTTGTAGAAAAGTCCTGGTATCTAATTAAGTTTCTTGTTTTGTTGATATATTGAAACAACAAAATAAATAGTTAATTCAAGCAAATTTGAATTGATATACATTTGTGTACGAGCAACTAAACGACTTTTTCGTTGCAGACGAAGTTATCCCTGATTGCCAGTCTGGATTTAAGAGTGGACATAGCTGCACCACTGCACTGTTCAATATTACTAACGACATAATGTAATGCAACGATAGTAATGACAAGGGCATGGTCTGGATTTTAGCCTTGCTTTTTGTTCTTTGTTCGATTATCTGCTAGTGTGGTTTCATTATTTCAGACTTATCTGAGCGGAAGGAGACAGGGTGTTTAGTGTGGCGGTCGGTGCTCAGCTTTTAGACCACTTGTGCGTGGGATGCCGCAGTGGCCGGTACTCGGCCCCCTGTTGTTCTGCGTGTATGCGTCCTACTTTCACCAATGTGTTCAGCCTTGTAAAATTCACATGTACTCAATTGTATTATTCATTTAAACCTGAAGAGCGTCGCACCGCTTTAGCTCTTCTACAGCGAGATCTTGATAACATTTCAGCAAATCTCTACTCGGCATTCCTTAATCAGGAATCCTGCAAAATCATTTATTATGGGATTTGGTGGAAAGACCTTAGCACATTCCATTCGTCAACAGATCGATCTTATGATGGAATGCACTACTTTATCTGTTTTTTCTCAAGGTAAAAATCTCGGTCTTTTAATGGAAGATGCGTTTAGGTTCAATAACCATGTCTCCAAATGTGTTAGGATAGCCTATGCTAATTTGAAACAAATTTATCCGCGTAGACGTTTGCTCTGAATCCCGACAAAAAAGAATCTCTTGTACTTTCTTATTTTTCATTTTGTAGTGAGATAGATGGCTCCTACTTAACGCCGGATGCTCCAGCGAGAATTCAAACGGTGCAAAATGTTTGTCTCGGACTGATTTATGATATACGTAGGTATGGCAATATTTACCATTGCTATCTGAGGCTAATTGGCTTAATATGGGTAGTGGTAGAGTTTTATCTTCTATTTGCCTGTATCATAAAGTTCCATTGCTGAAGCAACCTACCTATTTATTCAATAAAAGCATTTGCGTCATAAGGAGTTGATGACTCCACCGACTTATCGCACGGTTCTCTTCGTAAGATGTTTTTCTTATCAAATCGTGAAGGTATGCAACTTGCTGGTGGGTTTCAGATTTTATTCATTACGATCCTTCAGCTCTCCGTTCAGACAGCGTTTGTTTAAATATTGGAAACGAATTAGTTTCTTTTTTTCTGTATTTGTTTTTCATGTGCTACTAGCGCTATTGTACCCAGAACTAGCAAATTCATTCGTGGTAACGGTTGCGATAGTTCAGAACGCTTACTTTAAGGTTTGCTATTTTATTTGTTTAGCTATAGGCTAATTTTTCTATTTTTGTTCTGAAAACAAGGTCTACTGATCAATGATATATTACATAAGTTGTTATTTGAACTGGACCTAGAAACTTCCTCTATTCTGCATTTGCCTCTACACGTTTTCTTTACTTTTTTTTTTCTGTGTAACTTTTTTCTTGCACATATATATATAAATTGTAGATGCATGTGGAGGAAATAAAAACCATTATTATTATTATTATTATATCAATCTTTCAATGTAGTATCATTATACTTACTGTAACGATGATAAAATCTAAACAGGTCGCATTCCTCTGGTATTTTTGGTTTAAAATTTTTTAATTTTAGCCTACATCTGTATATATTTGTATAAACACAAGCTAAAACCTGTTTTGATTTTAATAGGTATATCTCCTTTCTGTTATACACACGTGATATTTCAATGTTACAATAGAAATATTGCAATCTTTGTGCAAAGATAAGTGGGACAATTGCTAAACTGCTTTAAATAAAGAAAACACGTAAATGGCTTCTTTCTAAATCGCAGAAGAATTAATTCAAGTCAAAAAATTACTTAAATACAAAATTAAAATGTACACGACTAGCTACTTTAAAGGTTTTTCTTTAATACGTTAACTTGTACATAAAAATTACGCTTTTAATACAGAAACAATTAAAATGGGTATTTTATTGCCAATTTCGTATTGTTTGTGTGACTTTCATATCGTTGCCATTGCTTTCATTCATATTCTACGTTATCATGGCGCTAATTAATGGAGTGATAACTGCTCATATTTACGTTACTCTTGCAGTCAACGGCTTTAAAATAAACGCACGATTAAGTAATTTATTAACCATTTAAAACAATTCCCCTTCATTATTATTATACATTCATCAAAGTAAACCAACAATTTTGTTAGTTAATGCGGTGAAATGAGGAGTACTTGGGGTCGGACATTATCTAAAGGTGAAATTAATGGAATAAATAATTGAATAGATGCAGGCAGGCATTTTAGCGAGGAAAATCGATAGCATTTTCATTTAACGAGATAATGACTGAAAGCGGACACACACAGCGGTTATTGTTATAAGCTGGGCGATGTCAATGTCCGGAAGATTACACACTGTTATAGATACACGTGGGCTTCAATAGTGTATGCATCAATAATAAGATTCTATTAACTTTTAATGCAAAAGCTTTCGTGTCCTATACAAGCGTTTTGTGTGGAATTTCAACCATGTTAATTATAAATTATGGATTAAAGGTATGGAAACGTCTGCGCAAAGCAATCCTGGCACTAACATTACAAAGTACTGTAATTTGAATATTCGAAATTATACCCAAGTAAAAAAGAAAATAAAAGGTCTTGCATACATAATATTAAAATTTTATCGCAACTGATAGACATGAGAAGTGCGTATGTTTAATATAGCTTACAGGTGCTTTATGTATTCATGAGTTTCCACGATACATAATAAAAGTTATAATTATATGTAAATAATGCGAAACTCTTCTAATATCAATAGCTTTCCATATTATAGATTCGAATTTCTGGTTTTATTCCCGTATTATGCTGTAGTGATTAATATCCCTCTGCTCAAATATTAATTTTGGGAGTGTCCCCTTAATTGGGTTCATTATTGTACTTTTATTTTGTTGCTTACAGTTGCAAATTTGCAAGGCGAAGCATTCTTGTGTAACTTATTTTTGTATCCTTCTATAGTTGACTGCTTAACAAAGCCAGCCAACAACAAATATCAGGTTTTGACCGTTCGCACGAATTTCAAGACTTTTTATTTTTATTTTTCAATTTTGTTCAATTTCCATGTTGTTACCTATTTCTCGACAACGCTGCGTTTCTCTTGAGCACTAGTGTATAATTTACTATAGGTCGTTCTGTAGGTTGTATAACGCTTTATTTTAAAATTGTTTTTGCCTCTATACGTTATATGCAAGAAATGACACGTCATACGAATTTTAGGTTTATAGCTCCTATCTGGTCCGTTTAACTCGCTGACAGCCAGTGTTGTCCGAATCCCCTAAGTTGCTGACGGCTGAGTCTAGGTTGATTCTCTTAAATCGCTTACGGCTTATCTTGTCCGATTCCCTTATTTTACAGACGGTTCGTGTTTTTCGTTTCGTTTATATTATTTCGTGATGAATTTCTTTTATTTAATATGCTGTCCTCTCGCACATGTCCTCGAACGAAAGTTTAGAATTTTATTTTATTTAAATTTGCA
>LR737389.1:8587132-8667311 GCA_902655005.2 Marronus borbonicus
TTGATTACAAACTACGGACTAAGTTTATTGAGAGTATATTTAGCAGAATTGTCCACGACATTTTACGAATGTGGAAGTTGTCGAAAAGCCGATATATCTAGTCAAGAGAGGAAGCACAGTTGCAATGTAAACTAAAATTTACTATCGTCCAACCTCATTATTTTGGTTTCGATAAAATTTATTAAGTGCATTTGGTGTTTGCCCTAGGATCGCATTGGTTGAAACTATTAATTGAAATGAAAATCATGGTATTATCACCTTATTTCAAAATTGAACCGTGTCGCTGTGGAAACGTAAAGTTTTTTTGGTGTTCGAATTGGGAACGTTATGTAGTACCTCATTTAATTGAAAAGTGGAGGGTGGACCTGGAAAACGAGCGGAAATGAATGAGGGTTGGTAATTTTCTTTATGGCGTCTCGGGATCATAGCCCATACGCCTTAATATTAGATCTAGCTACAACATTCAACATTGAGACCAACTTTGTAAAAATTGTGGCATCAACAGGGATACACATTTTACATTCCGGAGCCTGTCGGGATGACTAACAGTTTAGACATAACAAGAAGACGGCTAACGGACTTAAGTTTATCCACACAAGTAGTCTAGGAATGGGAAGCCTTACAAAGCTGATCTCAAACGTTTACTTTCATTTTTCTAAGGACAGTAACTACAAGGTCAAATACAATTTTTGAGTTGGAATGCATTAAGGTAATTAAACTTGTTGGTAACTGAATGCCAATGAAGATTAACCCGGAAAGAAATTCGTCTAGGATTACTTTATGTAAACCACAGTTACACAATATATGATTGAGATCTGCCACTTCATTGCCACATCGAAAAACTGAAGACTCTATTATACCTAATCTATACAGATGTGCTGGATATAGGTGCAAAAATGTGGAACGTTTCACGATTTTGCTTTTTCATCCTTGCGCAGGGACCATGCTAATCTTTTCCGTATCGTTCCAATTTTAGTGTTATGTACCGCCGGAGCGAGTACGGGTTGGAAATTTTTGAACAGAAGTAAGCTATTATAATTTATAAAATTTAATTTAAAGCCGAAAATTTTATGGAAATAACTAACTAACAGGATTCATCGATAAAAGAAATTGTTTCTGGAACTACTATATTTGAAAATTGTTAGGTAGGAAGAAATTTTAGGAAAAACATATTTCGAGCATCCCAGGATCTCCAGGATTACAGTTCAGAAAGCATATCTTTCAGCAAACTTATTTTGAAGAAAAACTACTGTAAGTGAAGGATGTAAATGCTCTTGGCTAATAAGTTTTAGTATAATATAGTTATTTTAAAATTTAGCTATTGGTTGAATTAGGCGACTATTTAAAAATAAACATTTTGTTAAAAGGATATAATAATAAATAATAAAGGATATAATTCTGGGAATCAAATTTCGCTTCTTTGATTTTAATTTGAATAGTACCGTAAATTTTAATAATATCCCATTAATTTAATTTTATTTCAATTTTCCCCAAGAAAGTATCAGAAACCTCATTACAATACATTAAGGTCTTTATTACCTCCCGTAGATATTGCGCGCGGCAAAGATATTGGATAAACTAATTAAATTTGAACCAATTTGTATTTCGAAGAAACAACATTTTTATTTTTTTTAAATTAGCATCTTTGCATCAATTCTAAGTTTCCCTACTTCTGGTTTTCAAGTAAGGACGTTATCATCGATTTATTTAATTCTTAAATGCCTACTATTACTACATCAGTTTCTATCGCAGAAAGTATGTATTATTTTGTTTTAAGTGAAATTGTTTACCTACTTCGTGAAGCGGTTCCGTATTTACGAACAGCAGTGTATGCCTTTCACATAAATCTGAATAGGCATTAAATAATTTGTAAAAACATATAAGCGGATTAAACCATTTAGTGGAGCAATTTTAAATATCGACAGCTCGCTAATATTAACGAAAAGAAAACATTTCCGCGTTTTGAAGCACCAGCAGTTAAACGTATGGCACACTTGCTAATTACGCTAAATGTATATTTACAAAAATAGCGAATGAATTATTAGGAGTGCATATGCATGTTTCCGAATCGTTTCCCTTGTTCCCATTTTATATCCGCGCAAGAGGTGATTGCAAGCAACCTATATTTAAGCGATGGTAGCCAGCTGTTATTTGCATTCAATACTTCTTCTACACAAGTCAGCGCGGCGTCGAAACGACTCCGAGGATGGCACAAAGCGGTAACTCGCTTCGCTGATTTCCAATGAACTGCCCCCGGGCGATAGAAAATTTACAGCAGAATTCAACGTCGAGGTCTAGGCGTGTTACTTCTACAGATATAGATAGATAGGTATAAGTGTACATGTGTGCTTAACAAACGATATTTATATTAGATGTATTCAGGTTAAAGATAGACGGCGTGTTTTGTGCAGATTCGACATACCGTGTTCCCATGGTGCGTTGCTTTGACATTTGATCTCCTGTAAATATACACATCTGCGTATGAGGTAGATTTTTGTGCAGTTGCTGGCTTGGTCAGAACGAGAATAGCTTAATTTTTGTTGTTTTACACGCACAGCAGCGCATTCCAAGTTTTATAATAAGCGTTTGTGTCCAGATGTATTTGTTCGAAATATACTGTTACCAAAAATATGTTTGCAATTTAAATTCTTTGTTTTATTTTGATTTTTGAGTTTTTTTTTTGTATAACATTGCTACTCATCTTTCAAAATTCATGGCTGACAATAATATTTAATAATCTCTGATCGACAACTACTCGTTTCTAGCCGCGTGCTCGGTTAATGAGGCGGTCGGTAACAGTCGCGAGAGATGCGAGACCAGTGAAAACCACCTTTTTCAGGAAAGTTATGCATCGCTAACTGCTATCTAGACCTTTTGAAAACAGCGCGGGAATAGTTCGTACGGCGAGCTACATGCTCGAAGCTTGTAATAATTAATAATAGCTGACCGACACCTACAGGTAGGCTAGCTATTAGAATAATTTAAGCG
Source organism: Marronus borbonicus (assembly GCA_902655005.2). Classification (NCBI taxonomy): domain Eukaryota; kingdom Metazoa; phylum Arthropoda; class Insecta; order Coleoptera; family Scarabaeidae; genus Marronus; species Marronus borbonicus. The sequence goes on from LR737389.1 coordinate 8,590,121, forward strand.
ATAATTTTTATGATGTTAATTTTTATTATGTTAATCTTCATGGTTATTCTTATGGTCTGTCCAATGCCTTTTTGTATTTTAATTCATACCATATTCATTATATTGATATATTTACCTGATATTTCAGTTTTATTGACCTGTTTTTATAATGCACCATTTATATAAATATTTTCACTGGGTTACTCAACTCGAAGCACCCTCGTCAAATTATTGTGTGGGGAGGGATAGTTGACAATTGAATTATTGGTCCTTCTTTTGACGATAGAGTATACTTCTGCACTTTGCACATCCTGATTTTAATTAACTGCTTTCCTTAAGAGGTGGATCAGAAAGCGAGGACGCAATGTACAGAATAAATGCGTCCGCGGATTTGGTTGTTGTCAAGAGGCCTTGTCTTGAGGCCATTTAATTTAAAAGAAGCAATCATCTCATTTCTTGAATAACAGCATGCGTCTTTTTGTTATTAATACAATGTATGTTTTTCACTTTTTAAATGGCTTTTATTCGAAAATGTTGTGATGGTGAGGTATTACAATTTTGATGGCCTACCATGCACAACGCCAGGCAATGTGAGCCGGAGAAAAAGCGCTCGGAGCAACGAGTGGGCAGAAACATGTCCGTTAGTTAGTGCTTTTCTTTTCTTTCTTTTTCATTGTTTCTGTCGGGAATTACCTAGCATTATTTTGGTTATTTATTTATAAATTAAATATTGCAATTGATAGTTTTGTTTTTCAATTAATCAACAATCAGTCTTTGAAATAAAAAAGTAAATAAGTACTGTTAGTTATTCTACGTTTATGTTTACAACAGGTTTGGATCAACAGTGTCCAATGCATGCGCAATACAAGAAAATAGCTGTAGTTAGCAGATTACGCATGTATTGGACGGTAGATTTGTGTTTTTTTTTAAACTCTTGGTTCATAAGTTTTAAACACCGAAACGTAGTCAGGTACACAAGTGCGTACTGAATTTAAGTAAGAGCGATCTCTGTTAGAGTCTAGATGTTTAATGATTTTTTTGTCACGTGACTACAGACAACGTAGATAAATCGACCATAAACGAACAACCAGAGATTAAGCAGATGGTTTGCTCATAACTCAATTTTTTGGTGTATAAGACTTTTGTGGTAGCTTCAACAAAGCTATTCTGGCAGCCGTGTAAGGTCATCAAATAGTTTTTGGCAATAGTAGTGAACATTTTTTAGCGGAAATTGTATTCCGGTTTACAGACCGGCAATTCAAGGAACATTGTAGCATGTCGTCACACTCACCAGCACGAGAAACAAACATCATAACTGCACTTCGAGATTAATCTCCTTCGTCGACCAAAAACTTTCGAGCTAATCGATCTCTATCCGACCCGTCTAGATTTATTTACCGCACGATTGAGATTTACCTCCTCTACTTCTGGATCTAATAAAAGGATGCTTCGTGTTAATCTAATCGGTCTGGCTTTAATTACCGAATAAACACTAACAATTTATCGTATTGAAATAAACTATGTGTATGTACTACACTTTGCTCTGTATACTGTTATTAAATTCGTTTTAGGTTGTGTCAGATACCTAAAATTTAACTTACAAAATGCTCACTAAAGAATATATCTGCACAGATAAAAATACGGTGGCAGATTTAACACTGTTTTAACACCGTCTGGTTGTTCCCTCGTGTCTATTTGTACAAGTAGTTAGAATTGGAGACGGTGTTGCTTCAACACCCTAAGCGGAATTAGGAACAATAACTTTCTTCGTTTCAGTGAAACATCTCTCCGCTCCGGTGAAAAATCTCTCCGCTCGGGTGAAAAATTTCTCCGTTTCGGTGAAAAACTTTCGGCTAAAAAGTTTTTCTAGTTAGATGCTATATTTTTCAATACAAAGGCGCCATTTCAGATTCCATCGCTGTGTAAAATATTTTTGTTTCAATATAAAAAAAAAATGAATCGTGGAGAATACCGAGAACATCCTTGAGTATTTTTGTTTTCGAGAAGCCAGTGAGTCTTGATAGAGACCGAAGATCACCATCAAGAGTGAGAGGGCGCCAGATATTTTTAGAGAAAAAGGAGCAAACCGTCCTTAAGACTTGCTATCCTCAATCAAAAATGAAAAAAAGCCGAGCCCTTTCAAAACAAAAGTATATTGGCATTAAACAAAATGTAAGCAATAAAAAATAATAACAATTATATTGATAATATTTGAGTAATGAAATGCCAATCCGGCAGGTTGATCAGGAAGGACCTCACCATGTATATCTGTAGATTGGAAATCAGTTTGGTTTCCTTGCGTTCAAGTTCTGGTCCTTCAAGGGATAGATTGTTCGAACAGCTCTCCAATGGTCGAAGGTGCTCAGGATCGGAAAAGAAAAACAGAAAAAGAACGTAGTCGGTTAAGGACTTATTTAAAAGAAAAAAAAAGTGAACGAGAACTAAATTTATTTAAAATAAGAGCTACATTTCTTAAATTGTTATTTAATTTTAATCAGGGGCAGCTGGTGGGTTGTAGCTGTAGAGCTACATTACAACGATTCGCACGATTCCCTCGTGTGTTTCCGTTGCCTAGCACAACGTACACGATAAGCAGCGGAAATACACGAGGGTGTCGAAGTATTGTAATTGACCTCCCACTTACGTCACCTCCAGCTCCCGCAACAGGTGAATTTTCATTTTGATTTCGTAGAGTGTGGCTTTCTTCACTTGTTAAAGAGGTGTAGAGTCCTGGAACGTTATCGTTTTACAAAATTCTGCATTCTCCGAGATATTCTTACCGTCACCAAGTTACAAGTTCATTTTCTCTTTAAGTCTAGTACCTGTCGGGGCATAAATATACATTTTAACAAATTAATTCAACGACCATTCGGTGTATATAAGGAATCGGCAAGCACATGCATAGTACATATGTAGAATGTTAGCTGCGTATACGATCGGTCCACTCACAACTTGCGTATTGCATCAAAACAATGTAAGCGCGGTGGAAGTCACGATTTTTTCCGTGTTTTTTCGCTTAGAATTCATAATGAACTTAGACGCTCGATAGTCCTGTGCTTGTACATACGTACTTGTATTAGGCGAGACTTTACAGACCGGATATTCCCATAAATATTTCCCGTTCGCGCGCGTCTTTACAGGCGCTCGCCTGTTGAAAAGGTAATCGGAGAAGGCGCAGAAGGTAAAGACGGAGAATTTATAACATGTCAACGGCGACGTTCGTTGATTTCGTAAGGCGATACGTGAAATGTCGTTAACCTTAACTGGAAGAGATCATTTTAATGGCATTCGTCGGGAAATTGTATGTACGCGAAAAACGTATAACGCAGGCAGGTAGCTGCCGCTACGAAGAGTATTAACATTCTTCATCGTGAGAATTACGTAATGACAATATCGAAGGAGCGAGCTGATGTTCCGTTTTCTGTTCAATTTGTTTGTTTTACATGAGTATACGGCAAATTATAAGTAAATTAATCAATTATGTGTAATCTACACTTAAACAAAAAGGTGTGCGGGTTTTATAACTAAGGAAACAATAAAAGTTAACAGTATATACAGATATTTTGGCGATTTGCATTAATCTCTAGTTTAAATTTCAAATTTATTTAAGGCTAGTCGGATTTTACGCGAGAGCACGGCTCGGTGTCACGCTTGCAAATAGGAATTTAGTGTTTAGGCAAAAATGCCATTTACTTCAGTGTATGTATGTACAAGTATGTAGAAAAAGAATTAGCTTTCGACTGTTTATTCTTTTGGTGTAATTTTACAATTGCAGGAGGTCCTTACGGCACGATTGCCGCAAACTAGGGCCAGACATGATTCTTATAGCACGCTTTTGTAAAATTAAGACTGTATCAACTTCACTTGAATTTTCCCATTGAACAATACCGTAACGAATCAAATAATGAAAATTTGCATAATTTAAAGTAAGCAGAACGTTCCTACTACAATGATATTGCAAGAACTTTCAAGCGTAATGTGCTTTCGACAAATGTTCGCATAGGCTGTGCACATATGTTCTAAGTTCTAAAATTGAAATATGGATTCGAGTATTTGTATGAGGAACAAAGGACAAATTATATTAAGTCTCGTAGTCTCTTCAATCGGAAAGCTACCAACTTTGTTTTATTAACATTCAGCTTCAAATGATTTTTAGCAGACCACAATTTAATATTTTCATATAACTCCAATAACCTCTACGTAAGGAGTTCCTCGTTTTTATGTATTAACAGTACATTAGCGATGATTAATTCGCACGACCTGTTGACGATGATTCGATAAATGGCAAATCAATACTACGTTTACTGTATTTGAAGAACCTTTTTCGAAAAGGTTGACATAACCCACGCAGTTGAACGTCCGAATGATCGATAAAGAAACCGAAAGCACATAATCCATGATCTAAGCGAAGTACATCTGCACTCCGCACCACACGAGTTTAATTAATTAATCCGGAAAAACTGTTTCGAGGATGCGTCGATAGCTGTTTCGGATTAATTAATTAAACTTATATTGTGCGGAGTGTGCCGATACTTTTGTGTTGTTTGCCATAATTTTACTATATGCGGAAATACACGTAAATCTGAAATTTAATTTTTCAGTACTTTATTTCTGATGTTATCAAAGCCGCTCGAAGTAGAAGCTTTCGGCTTTCGGAAGAATCGGCAATAACTGCCAAAACATCATTATGCATGATAGTTTCTTCGTATAAAAGGTTCGCCTGAATTTGAGCTTTCGTTACTGACAATCGTAAAATGAATAAATTTATTAGCTACCTACTTTTCAGAAATTTTTATATTATCACTAAAAGTGTTTATTTCTTCTATCGTTTTCGACTTTCCCCGTAATTTCGCAACAAGACTCCTTATGTTTTATCTTTGTTGATTGCGCCTTTAATTTTATGATCATTCTGTTATTTACGCTCAGAAGTATTTGATTATAACGTTTGTTTTGCACTTAATTAACGGAGTTATGGATGCTGTCTCGCAAGGTCATCATACAAATGAACATCCTGTTTTAATTTTATTCAATTCAAAGACGAATTGAAAAGTCTACAAGATTTTTCCCTATTGATAATGCGCTGTAATGGAAACCGCAATTCAAAATAATACAAAAGGGTGTCACTAAAGCTATTATATGCCGTATCTGGACATGATTTACCAAACACTGTCTGTCTGTTTTCGTTTTCTTAATTCATTTCAGTTTTCGATATTCACATCACTAAAATTACATTTAAAAATGTATGATTTTTCCTAAACAGAAGATTTTCTTCGTTTGCATTTTACTTCGAAATTTGTTAATTATAATACTGTATAACACCAAAAAAATTATTGAAACAAGAAATCCAACTTGGTGTGATTCTAGTGGGAGAACGAACTGTGGACGAAAAATCGAACTAGAGGTCATTACCAACACAGATAAAATTTAACAATTTATACGGGCGTTTAGTTTAAACTCTATGCTATGGGTAACTTGTTTGTTTCTAAATTTTGTTTGTAAATCTGCGATTTTCATGACATTTTCGGCCTAATTAAACATTTGAAAAAATCTCAACTCTGGTAAGGAATGGAACAAACGCTAACATCGACTGACACAAGCGATTGTTAAACAACAACTGAACGTCCAACATGACTGAAATTTTCGAAAATGTCTTTCAACGTATGCCCGGAATATATTTGCTACTTTTCAGACTACCCTTGCACTTGATGGTCATATGTCTATTATCTGACTTTGGTCCCATAAACATTTCCTATGTTCTTTTATGCTAATAGCCATGGTGTTTGCTGTGTACTAATATTTTGCGCACTGGTTCTAACATAATAAGAGATCTTTTTTCACTGACTTGTACTTTGATTGGATAGAATCAACATTTTCTTGTGTACCCATATTTAAATGAATAATTCTTGTGACAACCTTTTTCTTTTGATATAAAATCACATTTGATATAAAAAAATATAGAGATTACAATGTGTGTCTATTCCCAGTAAGAAGTGCCTTAAAATATGCGAAAATACCAAAGTAATATGTTTATTTATTTTATTTCATTTCCATTTCTGTATGTATATGTGTACGTAGCTTTCCAACAATCTATTTTTCTCCAAATTTTGTGTTAATTCTGTATTTTTTATTTTGCAGGCAGTTTGCTGTTTTCAAAATCGGGCGGAAGTTTGATAACGGTAAGTTACACAAAGAATGTGGAAGTGGTAAAAGTTTAAAGACTTCTTTCTATTTTGTTTGTTTAATTTAGGTTTTATGATCTTACATATGGGGAAACTGGAAGCTTCGAAAATGTGAATCGATAAAGCAGTTACTGCTCGCCAAGAAATATGGCTTTTAATTTTGTTTTAAACACCTAAAAAGCATTTTAGTTGTTTAACCCAGTGTTTTCGAACACGACTATAAATATTTTGTTGTAGACTTTCGCGGCCATTGCTTTCTTTTAAAGAAATTAGGTTTCCGAATTGAACCGCGTTGTAATCGCATAAACATGCCGAGGTTTCGCACTCAGTTGCAAGGAGCTTCTTCCGGTCTGCTGCATGTTGTATCGCTACTGTGATTATTCTCACAGCATTTTTTTGAAAAATTCGATTTTCTTGCAAAATGGTGAAATTTAGGTATAGGTAATTGGATGCAATATTAACCTCTAAGTTCATAAGGCAAGGTATTATAAATTTGAGTAATATGAGAAAGACCTGGTGTATATAACAGTGTGATACATAGCTGCAGACAGCAAGTGTTGAGACCGAAGATTAAGGTTGTGTATGTCCGTTTTGAATGAAATTTTGTGGTAAAGATACTGAGGTGTAATTACTTGTGCGAAAGCACAGCATAATGATGTAGTCTGCGATATGTCATATTTAGCCAATTGGCATATTCTAGCAAATGAACTGTGGAACAAATAAATCGAAGATAGGCGTTTTGTGTCTTATGAATGCGACGACGTTACAATAGCTGAAATGTGAAACAACCAGTGTATCACTTTCTTCAATTTCCTATCAATATATTCCTTACTGCCGTACAATGTCTTTAATTTCACGTAGGTCAATCCAAGTATTGCATCAACATGTCTTCTAAACCTCAAGTCTCCATCAAATGTAACACCCAGTATTTTCGTGGTTGACGACAAAGTCAGTGGATAATTATCCAATAAAAACTCGACCCTATTCGAAATTGCTAAACGAGTGGCTGGACTTGAAAAGAAAGAAATAATAGCACATCCTGCAAAAGAGACTTATAAATAACATCTAAAGCTAATGAGTAGTTACTGGAAGCTATATTAAGCCATAAATGTTAGAGCTAATGTTATTAGTGGGCCAAGTGACCACATCAACTTGACTAACTAATAAAAAATCTTAGATGTGTAAAATTATTTCATATAGAACGAGTATTAATGTCACCTTAAGATTCATATGCATCATAAGAAGTACGGTGGTGATTTATGCAGAATTATTTCATGAAATGCGGTTAACATCCCGATTCTTTATGCTCAACCAACACAGATCTTTCAATCTGTGAGATACCCAAATATGTACCTAATACATAAATTCTGCACACGCTGAATTTTCATTCCAGTACTCTTGTCGATTGCAGGCTGATAAATTGACGTGCGAAAAGAAAACTGTGATAAGATATCGGTCGATCTTCTGCGATTCTGACGATCTTAAGAAACCATATTTCTAGCCACTGGAGGTGAGAATTTGTGGCTGTGCTCCATGTTAATTTCCCCTGAGTAATAACAAGTCTTAGATACTACTTGTATTCATGCTTAACGGACTGTTTTGGCACGTCATGGGGAGTAATCAAATTTTGGCAGTAATAAACTTTGCCTTCACAGCCTCCACATGTCTTCTTCAGGTGAGTCTTTGCACAAACAATCCCAAAGTACTTCGCGCCAGCGAATCATGGAAGGCGAACACTATTATTATAGACATTATCGGCGGACAAAAACCGCGCGACGAAAGTGAAACTGCGGAAGGGTATCTGTATACTTTGCAAAACGTAGTGAGGAAGACATTAAACCATCTCTTAAGTGTATGCACCTCTAACTACAACCAGAGAAGACATGCCTTAAGCGGAATATGCCGTTGGTTCGACGTACCAGTAACAACCCAATGAATACAAGCATTTTAATTTATTTAGCACAGTATTTTCAAACATGGACTATAAATATGACTTCCGGGGTCGTTGCTTTCTTTTAAAGAATTTAGGTTTAGGTTGTAGTAAGTCTGCCAACGTTTCGCTCTCGGTTGCATGGAACTTCTTCTGGGTTACTGTATGTTGTATCGCTGCTGTAATTGTTCTCACGGCATTTTCTTTTTTGAAAAAATCAATTTTCTTGCAAAATGGTAAAATTTAAGTATAGGCAATTGGCTACAATACAGTTTCAGAATTTCGGGGGGATTCCAAATTTGTGATAAAATAATAGACATTTAAAATAGCAATATTTGAAATAATCTCTATATAATCGAATATTTGTTCATAAAATTTTTATTTTCTATTATACTTACTTTTTGAAATGCTTTGAACTATACCTATTGGACTTCAGGCGTTTCCCGGAAACATCAAACATCCTTTTTGTAAGTTTATTGAACTAAATAATTGAATTGATGATGAATAAATGACCAATCATGCATTTTCAACTGCCGATTGCATTTCGAACTTCACTACTTGTTTCGTAGCGCATCTAATTGTGCTATTACCAAGGCGCGTTTCAGAAGATCGCTCTCCACTCCAACTTATCGCGCGCTAGCATCTACTTTTCGCCTAGCCGTTCAGATCACGCGAGAGCTGCGCGCAAGGCCGTAATACGGAATCTTCTCGTGTCTGCGGCCCCCCTACGCCGGCAAGAACGCGACCTTTGCGGATCTGCAGCGCTTCTCTAAATGTCAGAGTCGGGCAAGGAACTACCGTTCGGCTCCACTTTCTATATAAATGCCGACGATGCGTTTTGTCAGCCAATGGAAGAGTAAATGTTGCGTTAGGCATTACATTATTTGCATGCTGTAATTTGCATTATTTCTTTAGACGTTCCTGCATTCTTTTGTAGCATAGATTACGTAAATCAGTGTTGATATAAGGTACAAACAAAATGTCGATAAGGAGGTTTTAAGAAGACACAAAAGACATTTATTTACCTTTCATTGCGGTTGCAGTTTCTGAACATAATTTATCGCAATAAATATTTAAAAGGTATGTTCTGAACTGGCAATTCAGACAACACAATTGTAAACCACACCCTTGAATTATTGGGCAATTGCACCTATGTATTAGGTACTTGAAATTGTTGTATAAGTACCTATTAAATATTTTTAATATTTCGCGGACGATTTAAGTTGGTGATTCCGACAATAAAGGTGGGCGATTTTTAGTGATACATTAGTTTGAACTTAGTTATAAATTTTTTAAACCATTGGCGCTGCGTTGAGACGCGAAGCATGCCCATTGAAATCAAGCTTGATTTCATCAAAGCGTTTGACTCTCTTGACCGTGCATTATTGTTAATTAAAATTTTACGGAGCTCCCTTGTTCAAAAGACGTTTTCCGTGATTATTTAGAGTGGGTGATTACAGTTTATGCAGATTGCTGAGGACATCTCTTTGGCTCAACTAGTTGTTCGCGGTATTCCTTAAGGTTCCAATTTGGGATCACCTTTATTCACTATTTACATGGCCTTGTTTGATGAGCATGTTGCTGTTTTCAAAATGCACATGTAACGCACCACTCCTTTTATCTAACAGAATAAGGTTTAACGTTAATCAAAATTAATACTAACTTGGCTTACAATCTTCTTTGAATTCAATCATTCCTCCTAAGTAATTTTGGACAACAAAAACAATGTATCTTTATTCTCCGAGGCTCCTAAATTTTGCGTCAATAACACGGTCTGGTCTATTCAGGAAGAGCTCAGAAACTTGGGGCTTAAAGATACTCAGGTTAAGTTCGACACTTATGTTCAGGAATGTAATATATTGTCACGGACTACGGTGATAGGGACAGCTCGGGGTAGATATTTGCTTGCAGATGCATACACCTGCATGTTCGGTGTGCTGCTTTGGTACCCACTCCAAAACAATGAAATGTTGAACTCCACTTTACACCTTTATTACGAGTCACTAAAAATCCTTCATTCTTACTAACCACTTATATTTATAACCTAATCTTTATTACTAACAGCCCTTCCGGTGTTAAATCGGAAGCATCAAAGTCCGACGTCCTCGAATTGACCGAGAGAATATAATCTTAGACAGCGATTGTCCAAAAAAAGTAAAAGCAAGCCGTTCATTCGCGGCATCCCTCTTTCCAGTAATATGCCCCTGGCATATTTGTCAAACAAAAATCCAAATTGCATCACAAATAAAACAGAGAAATATATAACAACAACAAAAAAGAAAATAACAATGCAGAGAAGAAATTGGGGAAAATTTTAAATAAACGCCTACTTGCTCTACAACTACCTACTTATGCTAACTTAATCCATCTACCATATGGTTCATCGTTACATCACTTTTACGTTTCATTGTCACTGTCTTCTTCCTTCCTTCGGTTGTTACGAGCGGCGGAAAGAAATGTTACGCCAGCAACAGGAATGCATCTAGACGGAACGGCTTTCGAAAACGGCGACGGTGGCATCGGTTGTGGCATTGTTGTTCGAAATTGTTATAAAGTTAGAGTGAATGTGATGTTCGCTCATTACATCATACTCTCAAACCGTTGTTATTTCACGTGAAATAAAACACTGCACGAACTTTTAGAGCTACGTTTTAGGTATCTCAGCTTAAAGTTTTCGATTTTTTTTCGATCTATAGTGACTTGTAACCAAGTTACGTGGTTATACAAGTTATTTGGTAAATTCTTTTCTAAATAATTTAAATTGCGTAGAAATTTTCTGCAAGAATTTTATGTGAAGAACCCACCATGCTCATGACATTTAAAGTCCACTTGTTGATGACTTAGGGAGCTTTTTCAAAAAGATTTGTAAATAGTGTTAATTGTACCTACAAAATATACTGCATGAAAAGTAAATTTTTTTACATAAGTTTACAAGCTTAAAGCAAGTGCAGCTCTGGAGGTGGTACAATAGAAAATATAACTTTTTCGTCCAGTTTATACGGTTTCTTAAAATTTCTCAATAGTTTTGGCATCGCCGTTTTTGTCTGAACTGTTTTTGTGCAAGGGTAAACAAAACTATGTGATTGAAAAATATTTGCTAGTTTCAAATCAGTAAATGGTATACACGCCAATTTCTTCTTTGCGTAGCTTTCAGGACGTTGGTTGGAGTTTTGCAAACATGAAGTTAACCCAACAGGTTGTTTATATTTAAATTTAATCTGAATTGTATCTTTGATAGAAACATTTTTTTCGAGTCAATTTCTTCGGAGATTACCATATTTAAGGATCTTTTTGTGACAGTAACTAACTGAATATTGCTGGATGAGGTAGATGAACGTTTCTGTTTTAAGTTTGTTTTTAGCAATATTTGATGGATTTTGCCTTGGCATGGGGTACAGGTACTGATAAATCTAACATTTTCGTTGCGTAATGTTTTCAACAAACGTGTAAAACAATTTTTAGATTCGTGTTTTTGACTTAAGTAAGTTTGAGCGTGCAATAGTATACATAGCACACTCACAAGAACTGTTGGTTTCCCTATTTTGGACCCCACCCATAGCGTATTAATTAATGGTAATTTTGTATGAAGGACAAAAGCTAAATGGAAAAGTCTATTTCTTCTTGATCTTTCGTTATTATTCGCATCCCTTTGGTTCTCTTGAAACAAATTGCACAAGGAACTAACTGATTCTCGACATGCGTTTTCATTTTCACAAAATTCTCATTTCTTCACATATTAAAGCCCAATATTAATTTAAACAGCTGAAAGTTCCTATAAGTTCTGAGACAAAATATCAAAAATATCGTTTTAAACAGGGCATTTGTTTTCTGACATTCTAAATAAAGGCATTTGTTTCCGGACGTTTTAAATAAAAGCATTTGTCTTCCCAGGTGTAACAAAATTTATTCTTAGTAACCATTTACTTTCAATTTATGTGTTAAATAAAAAACTTACCGTTAAATTATTCTGAAATAACACCTTTTTTTAGTTTCCAATTAAGTGAAAAAAAGTTCTAAACTAATAGAATAGGACAACTTTTTGTTGATAATTTCATGTTCCTTTCGAATTCCGTGAAATTAATTTTTCCTTATCGACACAAGTTACCTATATCTACGAAAAAAAAAATAAATCTGGGAATCACTGGTTTTGTTGAATTTTAAATTTTGTCGGTTTATGGGTCTATGTAGTACCGTTAATATATAATAATAATAAGGAAATACGACCATATTCTTACAAATTGGTAGAAGTACGGCGGAAGAATCTTCGAATGGCTTACTCTTTCCATAAAATTTCTACACAGGAACAGCCTGCTCAGTTATACCTTTCGCATCGGCACACATTACTTAAATTTAGTTGTTTTAGAGGTACATTGACACCACCAGTTCACCGGATGGCGCTTATCAAACGCACGTTCTCCCACCAGAAATTATTAGAAGATACAAATTATCGGAGAACTGAATGGAAGTATACATATTTATAGATTAGGTTTATAATGTTTATGTATTCATTAGTACATTTATTAACGTCCTACTTCAAAATAAAATAAAAGTATCATATCCGGTACTCTTGTTATCGATAATGCTTGGCAAGGTTTATTCATGTTTATTAATGTGTAGATACGTATATGTTGCTATAAAGATGTTACATGAGATAACATAGTAGCTCTTAATGTTTTCTTCTGGCAAATTCTGAAGCGCTGGATGTATAATTCAAGATTATTTTGCAATGTAGAAAGTAAATAACATTAAAGTATCGGCATACTTCGCACCACCCAAGTTTACGGGACGGCTGTTTCGAGCATACGTCGATCCTGATTTTCAACTGAGGACCGAATTATATAGAAAGTGCTTAATGAAGAAAACATCGAATTTATGTTATATGAAAGAGGTACAGTAGTTTTTAAAATCCGTGAATTCAGAGTAATATTGGACACCATGCAAAATTTATTGGGATTACATTGTTTGACCTATTCTAGAATTCTAGATTTTAGATTTTTAGATTTTTAGTGGATCTATATCCGAGTTATCTAATAATACATTCGAATCCGAGGTTTCGAGTAACAGATCCGGATAGTAATAGTGTAGTAATTTATTCACGAGGTTAAAGTAATACAAAAACAAATAAATGAGGGAATAACAACTTTTTAAAACAAAACGGAAAGTTCTAATATGGCAACATAAGGAATCAAGATTACAATTGTAGACATGTATTTTTGAACGTGTTATCGATAGAACTTTATTACTTATTTATGAAATTATACGCGGGTCAGTAAGACGATGTATGCGGTATGTCCAAATGCGGACTTAAACATTCACGGATGTTTTGATTCAAACAACCGAATGCCGTTAGCAGGATAACAGTTAGGAGCGACGGCAGTATGTTTCCCGGATTTGAAAAATATTCCACCTCAGACCGAGATGACAGACCCACGGTAGTATTTTCCCCGGACTTGGAAAATATTCCACGTCGGACCGAGAACGCAAACCGATGGTAGTATATTCCTCGGACTTGGAAAATATTCCACGTCGGACCGAGAACGCAGACCGACAGTAATATATTCCCCGGACTTGGAAAATATTCCACGTCGGACCGTGAAAGCAGGCCGATGGCAGTATACTTCCTGAGACTTTGTTCAGTGTGAATCGTCTGTGTGAACTAACCGACGTGTCGATTAGGAGTCTGTTGAAACGAATTTGAGCGGTTTATACAGTCAATTTTTCATAACGTTTGCAGAGGGCCTATGGTTCGTCAGCAATATTTCTGTATGTTTTACTTTTTTTTTAGATTTTCAAATAAGTAGAAATCCAAAAGATTAAGATCTCGCGAACGCCAAGGTACTAATTAATCTATTATTAATAGAACAAAAGCCACGTTGCAATTCATTGTTCTATAAACACGTCTAAAATTTGTTGGTATAGGTCTGCATTGAGATCATTATGAACAAAGATAGGCCCTATTATTCTTTGCCTTGACAATTTTTATTGGATGTAAATTAGACTAGATTAACTTATGCGGATTTTCCGTAGTCCTGGTTTCGTAATTTGAGTTAAGATAAGTGGAACCATGCTTCGTCGCTGAGACGTCGACGAGAACGTTATTATTGAAATGTTTACTAAACCATAGATAATAATTTATTCGTCTCTCAAAATCAGGTGGATTTAATTGTTGCACAATGGTTGCTTTATAAGGGCGTACATGAAGCTTCTTGGTAATCGCCTTACATCAAGTTCCCACAAAAAGCTAAATAATAAAAATATTGTTGAGTAATATTAAAGATAATATTATTGAGTGATATTAGATAAATTAAAAAAATATTTGAATACCTGCGTCATTTGCTAGTTTCGCTACTGACTCGTGAGGGCTTAGTTCTAGATGAGCCTCAATATCCTGTACCGCATATTCCGTTTACTTGGTAGTTTTTGGCTGTATTTCCCCAAAACGTTTAATAATAATATATCTTCGATATGTAAAGGTGTATGAGTTCCACTTCGATAATGGTTCATTAAAATAAATGTTGCTCCGCCGTGTCTAGATTTTAAAACCTAAAAGTTAATTTTTTATTTCTAATACTAAAACATTCATTAATAAGGGTCAACGTCCACAGATCAGATATTTTCGTCTACTCATCATATGGACATTCGATGATATTAAAGCAAAATCTGAAGAAACTGATGTAGAAATAAACAGATATAGGAAATATCGCAGTTTTTTTGCTGATACCTTCACTCTTACTGTAACGTAACCTTTGCGCTATGGAAAACATTTAATCTTCGCAATATAAATACACCGCATTGCTTTAATATCTAATCTATAAGTTAACTAATACATTACATAGAAGTTGCATAAATATTACGATATGCGTTATAACTCGGTAATGCTAAATGAATAAGTTCAATTAATTAAGGTCAATGTAAATTCCAAAATAGCCGACGCATTCGTTTCGATTAGCAAAAAATTCTGTTAAAAGAAGTGTGTCAGACATAAATTATATCCGAATATTTGAAGTTCATCTTACAGCTACTAAGTTTTGACATGAAGAAGTGGTATAAACTCAATATCCTTTTGATGGATTACTTCGCTGAATTGGAACGTCACGGTATTAACTTCCTGGAAGTCGATAAATAGGGCATCGCATGTAAGCGCTTTCTATACATACCGTGTAACATGCAACATTTGTTGGGGGTGAACTTTCAAATTCACATTGATTGACGCGTAATACACTTCGTAATTCTCTAATTCGGGATTCTTTCTAACGCTGCATGTTCTTCGATATATAATAACAATAACAATGCATTTATTGCGTGGTTTAGAATTTTATATAACGATATAAAGATAGCAAGGGCTGTGGGGTAGTATGGCAAAGAACACTAAAGTATCGGCATACTCCAATTCTTACAATTTTAAAAAACTTGGACGAAATTAACAGTTTAAGAAATAACACAGGCGATTCCAAAAATAAAAATTGTTTTCATTTGAAAGCAGAGAAAGGGAACAGAATAGTCATTTTGGACAAACTGGATTATTTCAACCGTGTTAACAATTTGGTATCATTAGGACCTTGGAAAAAATTCTTTACCATCCATGATTAGAGAGACGAAAGAGGTCTTGGAAATTGCCCAAAATTTATTAACGCGAATTTTAAGTTAAAATTGTCAATTTCAAATCCCACAGTTCCAAAAATTTACCGGCTACCAAAAATTCTGATACCGGGTAAATCTATGATACCAATTTAAGCATAGGCACCACCTACGGCATTAGAAAACAAGGATTGCTGAGAGTTTAACCCGCGCCTCAGAGATTCAAATTTTTCTGTCCGCAAGTTTCCTGTATTTTTTGAATAATTTTGAGAATGTTTAGTATCACAATGACGTTTAATGTTGTATTCTTTGAAAACGGCTATCGTTTCGTTGCAAATTAAACATAGAACCTTATTGTAGAAATGTCTTTCGGGTGATGTCGTGTAGTTAATATTTTACTTGACGTTTCGCTGACCATGCTGTCAGCTTCTTCAGAAGATTTCTAATGACTTGTCTTTTTCTAAAGACAGTCTAAAATATTAACTACACATCACCCGAAAGACATTTCTACTATGGATTACGGTCTTGAAAGCCTACACTCAACTACAGAACCTTATTATTTGCCTCAATCACAAAATATTGGGAGTTCCATTGATTTTTGAATGTTCTACACTCACTGTCGATTTTTCTTTTCCTTTCATAATGGCTTACATAGGTTTTGGCCCGGGAAATTGTGGCGCAATTAATGTGGCCTAAGGCCGAAAGGTTTGGAGACCTCTGTTCTAATCCTTTCAAATTCGCACCAAAATATTATTTTCGTATACTCTTTGTTTAACGTGTCCCCAAAAATAAGTTGAAAATAGACCGGATCTTTGTTAATATCCTCCAAGCATGGTAAAACAAAATTCTGTAACATATCTAAATAATTGTGTTGTTTTCGAAAAAAAGGACCAATAATTTTTAAATTAAAAAATTGAATAAAATTCCACACCATACATCTACTTTCTTATAACGCTGATTTTTTCGATTAATACGAAAATTTGGATTCACTTCTGCCCAATATTTGCAATTTTGGGATGACACAAAATCAAAACACAATTTTATGATGGAAAAATTGATTCTCCATAACACTTTCTCTAACCCGAGTACTAAATTATAATCTAAACCCATCGTCCCGGGATTTCAGAGTATGAATAAATTTGGGTTTGTATGAATGAATCTTGTTTTTCTTAGAGATTCTTTCCAGTAAGCTCTTGCTTACATCCAACCCCGCCGTTCTCTTACGTAGTGATATTTTTGGATCTTATTACCAATTCCAACTTAATCGAATAAATTCGTTGTTGCAATGTTAGCATAATTGTGATCGTTCGTGATTGCACATGCTGTGTCACTTAAATCTGAAGCAGGCAAATAATGTCAACAGAATTTCAAGGCAATGCAATTATCAACAACATTTTTGAACTTAGTTTTGAAGCAAGCAAAAATTTTCATAAAGAATAACTTTTTTTCATATGTAGAATAAAAATGTATTTTCCCCTGTGCACCAAATCCGTGGACGCACTGTGTTCCAAAAATCCGCCCAGCTTCCCTGTTTTCTAAAGTCGAAATTCTGACAGTTGTTTTAGGTTTTAATAGTTGCTTTAAATATTGTTCTAAATTTTCAGAATCGTATCTTTTACAGATAGAGAAGTTGACTCCCTCTGTTAAAAAAATAAAATTCTGATGCATTCCTCGCGCTTGGATGTCGCAATATTGTTGGTGAAAACTTGTTGGGATCTCCTATAAATTTTATTTTTAACCCAATTAAATGTTTTGTAGATATAAGCATTACATTTATTTCATTCGATTAAATATACGATTGTAGTTAAGGTAATATTTTATTTAAAGGAAGAAAATATTCTGTGGCAATTTCAACCAAATAGATATTTTAACTAAATAATTTGTTTCTTTGGGATATAGGTGGGACAACAAAGCAAATAGTTGGTTCAAAAATTTCCTTTAACAAAATAAATTTAGTTGACTCAGATGTATCTGTTTTTCAGTGTACGTTTCCTATAAATCACTCCTATATGTTAGTATATGGAAATTAGTTATTTCACAGTAAATTGATTTTATCAAGCTAGTATTGTCTGATTGATACCCATCATTTTCCAGCGTAATAAATTCCGTTTTAGTTCACAGAAAACGCCTGTATCATGTGGCGAATG
The DNA here is from genome assembly GCA_902655005.2 of Marronus borbonicus. Classification (NCBI taxonomy): domain Eukaryota; kingdom Metazoa; phylum Arthropoda; class Insecta; order Coleoptera; family Scarabaeidae; genus Marronus; species Marronus borbonicus. The sequence goes on from LR737389.1 coordinate 8,607,934, forward strand.
ATGAAAAAAAGTCAACAAATCACATTCACGAGGTAGAAAGCGCGAAAAATATCTTGCAGGAAAGAAATAGGTTAGGTGAGCGCTAGTGTTTCTCGTTCTATGGAAGCGTACATATTAATCGATTCCGATGCTTGTATAGATGTTTTAATTAGAATTTGTCCTATGATGTGTATGTAATCATTTATTTAAATGTTTATTTCATACAAACAGAAAGCTTTTAATTTCCGCATTTTTTAACTGGCAGGTCGAGCAGGATATCAATAGGTTGCCTCATTCAAATTACCTCTTTTTTTTCTCTATCACATGCCGTTGTTGACGTTGCCTTTTATAAATAAGTATTATTTCACTTTATAAGTATAAAAAGATTACGTGATAATTTTATTTTTCACATAAATTTTTTACCTGAATCATCTTGAAACGGAACTTCGTGGCTTTCTCTATATACATATAGCTACAAGGTAAAATATGGCGACCTATGTATTTGTTTTGAATATATATGTCGATAATTGTGAACGTGGTTCCACAAACGAATAACATTAGTATGTCCCGAATGTATATTCAGATATTTATAGAATTAAGAATCCACTCACGTGTGTGATGTAATTTAAACTCATGTATACCTATACAAAATTTCGACTCGCCGAAACATTATGGGTATTTTTATAGACTGTTTACACTTATTCGTTAGACTGAACATACATAACATTGTGTTATTGGCACGCTATTGGTTATAAAGTTATTTTCTTTATTGTGACAAGGTGATTATATCATAAGTAAAGCGATATGTTTAAAACCCAAATAGACTTGTTCAACATGCTTTTTATGTAAGCAAATATATTTTGGATTTTTTATACGTAATCCTTTTTACACTGGCTACAATTATAATCTTAACGGTTTGCGCACTCAGTCATGCGAAACGTTGATGAATCATGCTTGTGTTTAAACTTTTTAAGTGATATATCATAGCATGTTGATTTTTGAAATTAAGTGAACTCGAGAACTATTTCGCTAACTGCAAATTCAAGTTATACGTTGTTAATTTGAAATTTGTTATTTATTTTGTGGTTAGTGAAAGAGGTATCGCACAATATATATTCGAAACACATTTAAAGAAGTGACCACGAAGGTCACACAGTTAAAATCGAATATTCAAGAGATAATTTTGTTGAATTTGGACTATATTCTTTGTAAAACCTTTTCCTTGATGTGGAAGGTTCCTTAAAAACAAAAATTAGGAAGATATAACGCGAAGTTAATTACAAGCATATTAATAATTGCTGATCGACACCTATACGTAGTCTACACTACCCGACAAAAACATTTGTAAAATATCCCGTTGATTTTCATTCAAATTCGTAACATACCAGGTGTACAAGCATGAAATGCGGATTTCAGACAGCAGATGGTGCACCAGTGCAGTTTGTGCATAAAGGGTGATAAATTGCAAAAGTGTGTGCTTTGTGTTGTACTGTTGCGTTCAATATGTCGAAATTTATACCGAACAAAGAGCATTCGCGGACAGCATTAATTTTTTGTTTTCATTTGAAGAAAACTGCTACTGAATCATATCGATTACTTCGAAAAGCTTATGGTGAACATGCTCCATCGCAGGATACGTGTGAACAATGATTTCGGCGTTTCAAAAGTGGTGACTTCGATGTTGTAGACAAGGAACTCCAAATAAAATACGAAGATGTGGAATTGCAAGCATTGTTGGACGGAGATGATTCGCAAACACAAAAACAACACGCCGAGCAATTGGGCGTTAGTCAACAAGCTGTTTCCAATCAGCTACGGGAGATGGGAAAGACTTAGAAGACCGATGGATGGGTACCATATGAGTTGAAAGACAGGCAAATGGAAAAGCGCAAAAACACATGTGACATTTTGCTCGCTTGGTACAGAAGGAAGTCGTTTTTGCATCGTATAGTTACAGGGGATGAAAAGTGGATTTATTTTGAAAATCCTAAGCGCAAAAATCATGGGCGGAGCCAGGCGCATCATCCACACCGCAAGATCGAATCGCTTTGGCAGAAAGACGATGCTCTGTGTTTGGTGGCTGGCGGGACCAGAGGGACGTGGTCTATTATGAGCTGCTAAAACCTGGGGAAACAGTTGATACTAAACGTTACCAACAACAATTCACCGATTTGCACCGTTCGTTTCTTAAAAAATTGCCAGAATACCAGCTGCCAGAAAGAGGCAACACACAGTCATTTTTCTTCATGACAATGCTCCATCACATACGGCAAAACTGGTTCGCGACACGTTGGAAACACTCAGCTGGAAAGTTCTACCCCCTGCGGCTTATTCACCAGACTTGGCTCCTTCCGATTACACTTATTTGCAAATGGCTGGATGAATGATTCGCAGCAAAAGGGGAAGATTTTTACTGGCGTGGTATTTACAAATTGCCCGAAAGATGGGAAAAATGTATAACAAGCGATGGAGCATACTTTGAATAAAGTCCTTTTTATTATTCTTCCGAATTTAAATTTATTTTTAGAAGAAGGATCCGCATTTCGTGTTTGTACACCTGGTAAACAGTATTATCGACCGAGATTCTATCAAGATCTAGAAAAACGATACAATATAGCCGTTGTCATTCCGGCTACACAATTTTGTTTGTGAAATTTTAGTGTATTAAAGATGGGTAAAAATATTTGAATTTGCTTTGAAATTCAATAGAATATTTAGATAATGGTGTCTAATATAGTTATACAAGTAAATTCTTTGTTTCTTCTTAACACGAGTTTTTCGTGCGAAGTTCTAAATTCTAAATATTAGTCACTGGACATTAACAACATTCCAAAAAAATACAATTTGAATAACTCACGTAGGCATACATTTAGATATTAACGTACAAGCACCGCGTAACGTTTCATTGGTAACACGCGATGCACGTAATTAGTTTTAAAACACGTAAAATCCAATTACTTTAGGTAATAACTTAGAAACCGTATAATTGACAATTACATCGTTAACGATGATATTTGAAATGCTAGCAGCGTTAATATTTTATCAGCACGTAAAACAGCTGGAAAATTAATGACGAATAACATTTGAAAACAAGAATTCCAATAAAAGGTTGAATTTTTGCAACTACCGACTTCAGTCATAAACTACATTCACGTTGCGTACATCTTCATTGCAATATATTGCATACGAACGCAGTCCTTTGACATTTCACAGGAATCTAAACATAGATCTACTATTAAATGCAGACCTAACCGATACTTACCGTAATGTTAAAGGGTAAAACTTTTTTTAGAAAGTGGATGGTTGACGCTTATTAACTCTCAAAGGTTAGTGAGGACTATTTATGTTTTTCTTTTTTGTGTTTTATAAGGTTAAACGGTTTGAATTAACTGCTGGATTATCACTATAATCAAATGCGAATAATGATTAAATTATTTACAGTAAACTTTTAACGTTTTCGTAATTTTATTAATAGCGTAATTAATAATGTAAATTTATTGTAATGAACTTTGTTGAAGCATATTATAATCGTAAGCCTCTTTTGCATTAGTTTTAATGTTTGAACTTTCGACAACTGTTATTGATGAATTCAAATAATACTGTTATTTTTTATTAAAACTTTCGATGTTTTCTGGTAACATTGTAATGTTACATATCCGTACGTAAAAAGAATAGATTTGCGTATGTACCAATGAATAAGTGTGGCCATTACCAGGATAACAATATACTGAATATCCTAAAATTTCGACGCCAAACTAATATCTGTGCTAAATCAAGTGTTGTGGTAAGGGTAATAGTGAAGTGTTTCGGTAATATATTCGCCATTGGGAAAAAACCAAGAGAAAACGCGGAGGTAGCTTTGAATGGTTTTCATCCTCTCATAATTTTTTTTTCAAATTGAACTCCATATTTTTTCCTCGCTGAAATTCAATCTCGATTTCATTCCGATTACATTTCACATTACACATTTCTCCAGTAAAAAAATTTATACACTTAACTTTTTCCAGATAAATACCTGTATTAAAGAAGACAACGCAATTGTTTACACTCAGTAAATTTATCCTTGATATAATCTCCTTGTAACTTTATAAACTTAGTCCAGCAATGTTTCAGTTCTCTTAAGCCATCCAGATAGTAGGATTTATCGAACTCTCTTTGTTCCGAAAACGACTTCTTTACCTGACGTGAACCGCTTACGCCAAGCCATTTTCACGTTTGGAAAATGATTGAAGTGATAGAGAAACAAATACGGCGGATGAGATCAATTCGTACTGGAACGGGATTAGTTTTGTTGTCGTAATTGTCGATTAGTGGGCCGGGACGTTATCATGATGGTAGAGAAGTTTGTTCTGTGCTTGGTGGTACCCTTCTCTCTGTAGTTCAGCACTGAATACCGTCCCGTGATTGTCTTTCCGTTTTTCAAATAATTACGATTAGGTCTTGCAAGCTTTTCCGGCTGGTGGAATCGTCTTCGCCTAATTCGCCTGGAAAATCCATTTTCCCTACTAGTCTTTGGTTTCTAGCGGATAGTAATATATCCATGTCTCATCCATAGTCACATAGCACTCTTTTGATCAACTGTCAGCAGACGCGGTACCCATCTCGCCCATAGCTTTCTCATACTCCAGTTTTTATGAACGATATTTTCTACATATTCAATTGAGATGCTTACCATATTAGCAATATCTATTGTCTTAATTTACGTATTTTTACTCTTGCATGTCTGCTTATCTACTTACGAACTATTGTAATAATATGAATTCATTAACCTTCATCCCTTTCTTTATAGCATTAACGCCGAGTAAGACATTAGCGGACGTCACTCCAACTGAAAGTAATGTCAGGGTCTATCTTCTTGATGTCAATGCACTAAAACAGATTTTGACACAAACCACCATCTCACACCATCCTCGTATATGTTATATGAGAGTTGTTATCCATATTCAGGATGTTGTTCTAGTTGTTCTAAGATTTATCGACTATTTAAATTTGCCCTCTATTTTATATGGTTCTAAAAGCTGCAATAAGAACTTGAAAAACAAGCATTTTGATTACCAAAAACTCAATAATAAACATAGCCCAATAAAGTAAAGAATCAATAACAGGAAAAACATATAAAAACAAAGAACGAAGATATAAAACTTGCGGCATTTAATAACAATAAATAGCAAGAGACTTGACAGATTTACTGTTTTGATTATGTTGTCTAGTAACGAGCTTTTTCGATGGGCCTAACGTGACAAGAGACAATTTAGCACTTTTTCCTAGTCAACTGTGTACAAAAACAAGAACAGTGGTGTCGTGGGATTCATGTTTCCGCTGCTTTTCCAATAATGCAAAAACATATAAATTCAGATGAGAACGTTGGTATCACTTCTGGTGACACTGAAAATGGATTTGATTACACCATACAAAAATAAAAATCCACTTTTTTTTCAAAAACTTCTAGCTTCTGTTGTTTAAGAGCTAGTAGAGAGGGGCAGGGTAATACTTTAAGATCTCGGTGTGTGATGAAATGTTTTTGAAAGAAGAATCTTCATTGTGTTGCAGGTATGATAATAATGTTTAAATAAGATATAAATGGGACTTTACAAATGTAAAATGGGTATTGCATGTGATTTCTAACCTCATAGTAGACGGTGCCTTCGCCGGTTATCTTTCGTCTCTAAAGCACGTTTCAAAGAGTTGCAGTAAAATAGTGGGAAATGGAAATGACACTGTACATAAGATTTCGTTGTTTAAACATTTCATGAACACACCATTGTAAAATATTTCGATGGCTTCCATTCAAATTCCTGTTAAATACAAACATTACGCGGCGTGGTAAACAGTTCATTCTTGCCAAAATTTCTATCGAGATCTATAAAAACGGCTCAACGAGACCGTTATCGTTCTGGATACAATTGTAAAAGTCTTGTACTCGCTGTTGTTGTATTGCGGTTGCATAAATAAAAGGAACCCAACATATCTCGTTACTTTTCGTTGGTGTACGACATTTTTCTAGTATGAATCAACTAGACAATTAATTGTTATTTTCTGGGAAACGGAGAAAAGCTGCATTTGTAATACAGCTGAAGGTGTCGGCGTTAATATCGCATAGATCTGAGATGACATTGAAATTGATGCGCATTAAAAAAAATCAAGGATCTCCTTAACACTTTTGTTCTCCTAGGGTCACATTGAAATGTAATTAATAATAATAATTAATTGCCTTTATGAAAGTAAGAGAGTATAGTGTGCCCTGGTGAAGTCTAGCTTAAGCTACTCCTACTAAAGGAAAAGAATAGTTAAATATTATATTGCGCTACTGCTCAGAAAGAAAATACTTCACCGAAACTGCTGTGGCTACCTACACACTTGAAATCGTTGAGACAGGGAGTTGTACAGCTTAACGGCATTTTAATGAAAAGATCGCTCCAATAAAAACGTAGCATGCCGTGGAATTGTAGGTTCAAATTTGTGTCTAGGAGGTAGAGTGAAGCAACGTCTCGACAAACCAAGCTAAGTGCCTTTTACGGCGATTCCCCATATTACCAGCATAGTTTTCTAAAAAAAAAATTGAAACGTGGTTATACTTTCGTAGATCAAAAATCAGCCTACAACAAAAATTCTGAATTTTCTGAATTCGATATTTATCCTACAAAGTCAAATACGGACCACAAATAAAATCACAATGATTAAATAATGACTAAACAAGGGAATCGCAAAGATATTTTCTCAATGCGAGGCTTAAGATATGTGTATTTATATATAGCACTCTCCGCGACGCATAGGACTTTCTAAGTATGAAATTTGCTCTTTAAAATAAAGTTGAGTATGACGATACAACCCAAGATCTTTAGCAACATTAACAAAAGCCAAGCAAGCACCTGAAACCGATAATTCTAAATTGGCCATTAAAAATTCAACATGCTGTTTCGAGCTAAAAAGCAAAACAATTAGTCTTATGTGAATTGAGAGTTAGATTATGTTCAAAGGACAGACGGTAGATCTGTTGTAAAACTTGATTAATGGTGTCCATAGCTTAATAGCATTCATGGAAATGGAAAAAATGGAGTAACTGTCATCAGCATAGGCCCGAACATGACAGCCTGTGTTTGATTTTATGATGTCATCAGTGTAAATAATAAACAGTAGTGGTCCAAGTAAAGAACCATGAGGAACGCCACACAAAATACCTGTAGTGTTAGAGCAATTGTTATCGTATTTAATTATCGATGTTCTGTCAGATCAATATGATCGTATCAACATAAGTGAGCTTTCACAAAATGTTAAATATTTTAGCTTCGCAATGAGTAACTTGTAACACAGTATCAAATGCCTTAGAATAATCGAGTAAAATAAACACAATACACTTCCTACAATCGATAGATATCACTATATGAAGCCAGGGCAGAGAAAATACCATACCCGGGTCTAAAGGTTGCTTGGCAATCTGGAACGTAATTATTATTATTGAAAGAACAGTAAATTTGATTGTAAAGAACATTTTCCAAAACTTTAGAAAGAGTGGATAATATGTTCAATACAGCAAATATTAATGCGCGCTATATAAGGAGCAATAAATGGACTACAATATTTTAACATAATAGAAGAGATGCCATAGCAACCGTAGGCGTTTGTCTTTATACCATTTGAAGTCACATGATCTCCGGGAACAAAAAAATTGCATTTATTTAGTAGCCAAGCACAATCAATTCTATTATGTAACAAGGAAAATAGAAATTGGAGAGAAGAAGTGATTCTTCTTACATACAGAGATGTAGAATTATATTTATTCAACAGGACATTGTAACCATAACCCAGGAAACCGCTGGAAATCCATGAATTTAAAAAATCTCGTTTCAACTAATTCTGTTAAGTTGATATATCTACATCGTATAAATAGGAGACCAGATTAAAATAGAATATTCCAGGCGAGATCTGATAAATGAGAAAAATAACGTGGATAGAACGTTTAATTTGTGAGAAGCTCTAGACAAAGCCATACATTTTGCATGATTTCGATACTAGTTTGGTAATGTGATCAGAGAAAGATAAAGCTGAATCGAAAAGTACACCTAGGTCATGCTACAGCAAAAATAATTAGTTTCGGCATCTATTTCGATAACAATACATTTTAAATGGGAAAAGTTAAAAAGTGGTTATTTAAATATTTCAAATTGAAAATTCAGAAGTGAGTTACTGTAAACAAATATAAAGCAGCTGAGCTAACCAGAAGCTCATAAACATATGTTTTATGAAGATTATGAAATGGAATTTTCGAAAATTAAGATTAGTTTTCTCCTACATCGCTACATCTCCTTAAAAGTTTAACCTATTAATTTCACTAATTTCACGACCCTAATATCAATAAATAATTTTTCCGAAAAATCCCCACGAAACATATTACACAATATACCACCTATACCTGCTTTTTCATATAATAAAGAGCAAGAAATTGAATATTCTTCTAAACAATGAAATTGGATTTTTATTGAAATCCTTACACCATTACTCATAAATTACAGTAGCTTTTTCTGTCAAGCAAGTAACATGAAACTACTTAAGTGACTCTTTTGTTAGAAATCTGGTTACATTTTATACGTTCAATGTTACTTCCATAACAACAATTCTTCGATCTCAACCTGAAACCGTATATAAATACTTACTTTTCATCTGCGTTTTATAATTAGTCTATTAGCAAAATATTTGAAACTTGTCGTTAATAATTTAACATCCACATGCAACGATGATCGTTTAATCAGATATAAACAATGACAATTAACTATATAGTTAAATCACAGTTTGATATAGAATACGAATTAAACAAACGACACAAAAATTGTTGAAGATTAGATTTAACGGCATCGTTAACCAATACATAAGTAATACGCAATAGGGGCGCATATCTGTCTACACCACATATGTGATATGTCACGTATCCATCCGTCTGCTCGAAAGACCAGGCGCATACGTGACAGTTTTGCAATAGAATTTCTAAATCATCCTATTCCAAATCAAAAAAGAAACCTGAAATTGTCGCACCAATTTCAGATTTCTAGAGGTAGTTACCATAAAGATTTGAAAGAAGAACAAATTAAAAGCTCTAAACTGCACAACTTACAGCAATTTCTAAAAAAATAACATTTCGCCCGAATGAAATTCTGCGAATACTGGATAAACAGAACTAATCTAATTCTTTTCTCTAACGAGAAAACATCTTTGCTTAATGGAAGCTTAAATAGTCAAAATATTAGAATATGGTCGAAATAATTGACATAGACGCTTCTACCTTAGCACTGTCAAAATTGTATTGATAGGTGATAAGTGGGATTGTATTCAGTGACAATTTATTCATTCTGGACCATAAGAAAATCTGACCAATATCCTTCCGAAGCAAAACATAATCCATGGTAGTGTGTATGTTGGAGAAAAGTTCATCTTCAGCATATGTAAGAATTCCACAGTTAACAGAATTAGCGACGTTATTAATAAAAAGGAAGAACATTAGAAAACCGAGGTTTGAGCCATATGCTATGCCGGAAGTAGCAGCGTGGTTGCAGGATGTTAAGTTTCGATAACATACTTGGAACTGTCTTAATAGAGCTCGTAAAGAGACAGGAAATCAAAGTGACTCTAACTTTTAAAGAAGCACACAATAATTAATTTGATCGAGCACCTTTAGGTATATGGCGCCCGTAGGAAAATAAGAGAGTTTGTGATGACTAGAAAGAACTGCACTGTTACATTAAAATAGATAGAAGAGCGAAGGTGTTCTGAAGAATATGTTTTTAGTTTTTCTTTCCAAGGCTAAATAAAAATGCCCAGAGGAAAGAGAAGAAAATGAGGTTTCTCGTTTTTTATATATATCGAATGTTATCTGTCACGAATTTTCTCATCAGGTTCATAACAAACACAGCATTTATTAACTTTACCAAATTTAAACCTACCTTCTATTTCTAATAATAAACGAGATCCCTATGGTGAGGGTCCAAGATGAATCAGCCTGCATATATTACATAAACCCTCAAATTTTATTAGTGCCTTATCTTCTCATACTGTACGCAAGAGATATTAAACAGGTTTAATACTCTAGGCCAATAAGTCGTAAAGTATGGAATATTAATAGAGCCGTCGAGTAGGAATTTAAACGCAAACTGAAATTACTGCCGTAAGAATGGTGTATACTTAAGCATTTATTTATGCTTAACCACGCCAAGCACACGGGAAATTTTAATAGCCTTAACGCAACCGGTAGCAAAAAAACGCCCATGCATTCACTAAGCATAGAATTTGCATACTGAAGAATAGGCAAATTTTAATTACCTGCTAATAAGTATCGCGATGCGAGGTACGATGAAAATTTACGTAATTTATTTGCAGGAAGGCAATAATTTTGGATTACGGAACGGATTGAATTTAATATTATTGCAATTGCATTGGAAACCTGCAACTATGATGCGGCATCGAATCGAAAGTAGAGGGCGTACGCTATCTAGTTAACAAGTTTAACTTTTAATAATAATAACATTTTTTATGCTTAAGAAGCTCAAGGTAAAAAACATATGCAATACCTATGTATATGATGTAATACATACAATGTAAGTGTAAAATTAAAAGTACACAGAAAAAAATCTTGTGAAGATAATTGCAACATCGTTGTAGGTATGACCTTGTATTGAAAATTCAGGTAATTATAGAATCCTGCGCCATCGTTAAAGAGTAACTTTCATTAAATTTATTCGACAAAAATTAAGAATTTTGCTATTCAGTATTATACTGGTCCAAACAATTGTAGGAAACCCAAATAGATTAAGCGCATTATATTACCTTTCCTGTATCCCTGCATTACGAAATAGTGAGAAGAAAAACTGGAATAGAATTGTGTTACTATTAAATCATTACCTTCAAAACGTACACGCACAAAAATTTATTCTTGTGTCAACAAAATCTGTTTCAAACCGAGTAAATTTTAGCTTTCAATGTACAGAAGCAAATTTATCATTAAATGGAAATAATTATTTTCTTAATTCTGTTTTATCGGATTGAAAATATTTTGCTTGTTCCGAGAATACAGGTTTTTGAGCAAATGAAAACAATACATTTTTTTTTAAACATAGTTTATCTCAAAGGAGCTGTTTTCTTTCAAATGAACATAAATGTAGTTTCCGATCGAAAACAAACAAAGAATTTAATTTATTAAATCAGGTAACTATATTTAGTTACCTCATTAACTATTGGTTTTAAACTAAATATGCATCCATACGAGGGTGGTTTAAGAGGTCCTTGCAAAATCTAAGAGATGGAGTTCGTAGTATCGAAGATGGTTTCATTTTATTGTCGATTTAAGCAAAGAATTTTTGTCTATGTAGAAAAATGGAAAAAGTTACTTTCGAGCGGTGAATAGACACTTATATTTAAGAGGCTTAACAACGAAACAGATCAAAGCTGAGTTGGCCGAAGTTCATGGTACATCTGCTCCTGTGTTAGCAACTGTTTACAATTGGGTGAATGAGTTTAAACGTGGCCGTACATCCACAAATGATGAACATCGTTCTGGACGTCCAGTGCAAGTGACTATACGCGAAATGATTGACAAAACACAATATGGTTTTGAATGATCGAGGCATCAAAGTGCGCGAAATAGTTGAGGCCACAGGCATATGGCAAGGTACACGAAAAATTGTACGTGAAAAAAAATCTCAGCAAGATGGGTACTGCGTTTGCTCTCTCTAGAGAATAGACACAATCCTGTGGTCGACTCTGAGACTATTTGGACGCTTTTCCGTTGCAATTCTGACGAGTTTCTCTGTCATACATAACTATGTACGAAACATGGATACACTGCTACACTTTGGAGACAAAGGAACATTCAAACAGTGGATTTTAGAAGGCGAACAGGTTCCGAAGATGGCGAAGACGGTGAAATCGGCCGGCAAGGAGATGACCTTTCACAGTATTCAACGGATGTGGTCCTCGAGTCCTCAAATTTTCCAAATTTGAAAAAATTGCTTGGTGGACAACGATTCACGTTGCACGAGGAAGTTAACGGCCAAGCAGATGCCTATTTTGAGGACATTTTGAATTCCTACTTTTTGGAGGGCTTAAAAAAGCTGGAGAAACGCTTAATGACTAATTGAACGACCGTGGAGTATTGACCCAACCATCAAACACATGAACATTACTTGTTTAAAGCGATCTTACACCTACTTATATCTAGGAAGGAAAAAGCCAGTGAATATAGAGAACATATGTACTTAATAATGAACTTTGGAAGCTATTTCGTACTGGATCAATTTAAAAGCAGTACTTACAACTTATAATTTGTGGCGGATCAGTTTGTATTTGGTGCCGGATCAGTTCGCATGCACTGAGATTGATTCGCACTAGGCTCTCATCTAGTACTAGATATGTCTACTTTCCGAATACAGCTATTCGAGTAATTATCGGCAAAACCGCTCCGACTGGTTCAGCCCTTTTCAGATATTTTAAGATAACGACCACTTTTATGCAAGCTAAGTATTTTCTGATCAACTGTATGTCATTCTCTGATTATATTTATATATTTCATTGTAAAGCACGTTTGAGCCAAACTTTTCTATGATTTAAGAGCATTTGTGTTTGTAAGTTTCTTTCCTTATTTAGTTATTTGGATTATGTACTGAGACTAGGTTATTTATGATTCTATTTTACATAATCAATCAATTTTTCTTTACTTATCCATATACTTGTTTGTATTAATTTATATTTAACATATATAAAAAAATCTTATTAAATATATATAAATGTATTAAATATTCGATATCTTCTTCATTATTTAGAGTATTCTTACCCTTGCCACCCTTATTTGTCGTCATCTTCTCGGTATTTAAACCCATGGGTGTTTTGTTAAATACTTTACTTACGGTTATTTTATAGTATTTGTTTCCTCCACCACAATCTCCGCTGAACTACTGGGACGCTCAAAAGATGTTCCTTAAAGAAGGTAGCGTAACCGTACAAGGTTACGGATTGAAGGGCGCTATAAATCTAATCTGTTATGCCACTATTTGGGCTTCACCCATTGGAATGTTGTAACAGTAAATCGCCTTCTGCGAATTTTTTTTTTCAAATCGACATACCTTTTATAATTGGTAAACAAACCATTAATAAATTTCTTCTCAATGTAAAGGGGAGATGGTTCAAAAGTAACAGCTTCGTGTCTAGTGCTGTAGTCATGCGTTGATGAATATCACCCAACAGGGCCAGAGGTTGGGTAGTTGTTCACTAAATATGTATTGGGCGAGTCATCTTCGCGGATTCACATCTTTTTCCTACCGTACGACATACAGCTTTATCACCCCACAAAGCGTTGTAAAATTTCATTCGAAAGCAGTCTTCTCCTGCTCGTATCGCAGTCAGTGTTTAACACTGGCCTAGGTGGAAACCCCTCCCATAACTGTTTCTATATCAATGAATTAAATTTAAATAATACTTAATTCGAGATAAAATCCGCAAGTTTGTTCACCACTTTATTTTCAATCTATGCTTTACCGAGTTTTCCGTATCTTATATTTACCGCGTATAGACTGACTTAGATAGACATCTTCTAGTTATCACGAATATTATCAAAAACAATAAAGACAAAATAAAGAAATAAAATTATTTTATTTGGGAATAAATTACAAATTTGCTAAAATTAATTAACATTAATTTTCTGTATATTAAAATTTACTGGACCCATTCATGAATTTCCGAGTGAGCTAGAGCCGTTACAATCTTCTATTGAAGATAAAACTTTTAGTTTCTGTGAATCTAAATACCTCATTTGATAAAAAATTTAAACCCACACAAAAATTCCATTCCGACGTTTTTTTAATTAATTTACTGAAGCTTGTATGGTAAGAATTGCGATCTCAAGCCTCAAATGATGTACAACAATTGATAGATCCATAATTATTAATGCTTCTACGGTTTTGTGGGCAAAAACCACACAGAACAAGGCTCACAGAGCTGAAAGTTCTTCACATCCACTATCTAAAAGGCTACATCAAGTGCCATCACTCATAACAGAACAAGGGTATTAAAACCTAGAGATTATAAAAGGGCACCTTAAAATCCCTGAAGACCCTAACACAGAGTATCTGATACACATTCGAAAGACCTCTACGCATTACAATTTTGAGCAACCTTATTGAAAACCGGACTGACTGAAAATCAGGCGAGCCTTAAGGAAGAGGTATAGCACAGGAGGACTCGAGAATAAACTTATGTGCCATAAAGAAGTTCGAAAAAGGAATACCAGGCGCAACCATAAATATATTCACCAGTTTCGTAACATGAAGTACAATACAAAACAACGTGTGCCACTAACATTGTTTATAGGTTAACAGCCTTTTACAGTAAAAGATTGAATGTGAGTATATTATATTTTCTATGACCAAATCTGTAGGTGATACATTCCAATACTAACAATGCTTGTCCTCGTATTACAACAGCATTACATTAATCTCCGCTTGTTAGAACCGCTAAACGAATTAGCATTTGACATGCGCAAGTACATATTTGGAATTGAGAAAAGCTTTGTATAAATTGCGTTTCCATGCCCGTCGTAAACACCGCGGATATATGTAAGCTTTCCCATACGAGAAAAGGAGGAAAAGTTCAATAAATCGAGACCGGAGAGTCGGACGGCATTATATTCTTTCGAGCAGAGCAGTGATTTATGTAGGATCGGACGTAACGGATCTCAATTCTTAGATCGCATGCAACCCATGTTAGTTGGCATGGGTTACATTCGAAGACTACGTAAATTGAAATCGGTGCACGGAATTCTAACGTCCATGTGAATCAAATAGTTGGAAATCTACGTCGCGTTACCTTGTCGAACATGCACTGCTTATGAAAGCGGACAAGTAGAATGCGAGACTTATTTACTGGTATGTGAATAGTTGAATACCTACAGGGTGTTAGATGAACATATAATCGGAATTTAAAATGAAGCACACTATTATATTGCTTAAATAGCTAAAAAATGAGCATAATCTAACCATAGGGTCTTTTATTTTTAAAGAATCCATTCTCACAAGAATAAATTGGTATAAATGCGGTTTTTTCTTGTGTAGGATGTGTAAGCTAAATGACTAGGCATAGAAGGTGGGCCAAATTCGATACTTTTAATAGGGAACTTATATTTCTAAAGGAATTAGACAAGAACTGGTCTAAGCTTCTGGAGCTCGATTTTAAAGAGAAATCGATTGGTGAAATCCCTATTTTTATATCTTCCTTAATATAAGAGATACAGAGCGTTTTCTTAAAATGTGCAATTTTTAAAAACCCTTGTAACTTTTTTATTTGTGAAAATGCTTGATTTAGATAAAAACTATATTAGGGCGCTTTTTGACGCAGAATCCTATGCTCTAATTTTTTTGTTTTTTGAAACTCCTGTTTTTTGAGATATTATCAAGACTTGTGTTTTTTTATATGGAACGAAATATTTACAGAATATACCTTTGTTACTAAAAAATGCGTAAACATGATAAATTATAGCAAGTGTTCGAGTTGTACGCCGTTCTGTTGTAAACATAATCGACACCGTTTTCTTACACTCTGAGCTGAGTTCACCAACTCGAATGGAAATAGAGAGTCGAACACTTGCAAAACTACAACTTCTAATTCCTGTCTTGAATTGGGAGAATGCTTAAACGTAAGATTTTTAATTCTTCCCCAAAGAAAAAAATCCAATGGGGTTAGATCAGGCGACCTTGCCGGCCAATGTATCGATCCTTGATTCCCGATCCAATTGTTACCGACTTGTTGGTTTAGAAACTCATTAATCTGGCCAGCATTGTGAGGAGATGCTCCGTCATGCTGGAAGTAAACGAATTCCAATTGAATTAAAGGTATTTCGTCTACGAAAGGTTCAATAAATTGTCGCAAAATTTGCAAGTATCTTTCAGAGTTAAGAATTCTGTTATATATGTAGGGCCCAATTATCCTGCCACGGAAAATTCCTACCCACACATTAAAACTGTATCTTCGTTGGTTTCTCCTCTCAACAGTAACATGGGGATTTTCACGCGACCAAGTATAAGAATTAAACCTGTTAAAAATTCCCGCACTGCTTACGTTACATTCATCCGTCCATACACAGTTTAGAGCAAAATTATGATTTTCTTCACATTTTTCCAAAAGCCATTGACAATATACCATACGACGCTCCAAATCCGCGGCAAAAACGTAGTGCACTTTCCTTGTCCGATAGGGTTTCATTTTATGCTTTTTTAAAATGCGCCCTGCCGATGTTCTTGCTAAACCTGTTTTGTTTGTGCCATCTGGCGAGTGGAATATGTCGGGTTATTTACAGTTTCGCCTAAAACAGCAATTTCCTCTAATTCTTTGTTTCTATTTTGAGCCGCATAATTTTTAGGTCTCTGCTTTTGAAAGGATTCAAAATTTATTAAATTTTTGTTTGATGTTCTGTGAAAAGTAAAATGCATTGCTAATAGGCGACTAAAACTTGTAGTTCGTTGAATGCATTTTGCATTCAACGAATTTTTTTTTTCTCGGTGTATGAATAAGTTGTGATTTGTCAGGATCAGATACCACCATGCATGAGTTGTCCGCATACGACAAGAACATCCCTACCAAGATATGCTTAGGGAGATCATCTATAAATATTAAAAATAATAGGTGCCTTTGTACGCTTCTTTGCGGTGTACCGACGCTGATGTCGAACTGCGTTGACTTTACCACCCCGATGCGAACAACAATTTTTCTGTTATGGAAGGCAGGTGTAGTGGTCCACGGATTGGTATATTTTGTATTTTTTCATAAACGTAAGATATTAGATAATTAGTATAGCCACAGTATACTTGCTCCTATCCATCTCATCAAATGCATATTGTACACATTCCACAGTCTCTGTTTCCGTTGAATGGCCATGCCGAAATCCATGTTGGCTATCAGTAATTTACGTTAAATTTCATAAGAAAAGAATATATTTTGTTAGCTACCATGTTTTTCATTATTTCTATTAAATGCTTAAGTGCGTAATTGGTCTATAGTTTTCTGTACATTTTTGATCGTAAACTAAGCAGGTTCTAAATTAAGCTTATTTTATTCGAGGCTATTTAACTAATTTAATTAACACACTTAGTTTTCTTAAATTGATTGCCCTAATTTTTACAAAACATTTGAATTCAGCAATGAATTTGACATAAATCGATCTGGTTTGATAGGTCTGGAAATTGCCGCTCTAAAGCTAACTCGATTTTTATGAAGGCTTCAGTGGTGAAACCATCGTAGTACCTTATCGCATGTTTCCTCGGTATGCAAAAGTCTTGCAAAAGATTATGAATGTTCGTCACCGATTTAGCGTTTAGATTTATAATGACAGTTCGGAGTATAAAGTGTAGTATTAGTAAACTCCTTAGTATATTGCACGTGTTGTAAGGTTCAAGAAAATGTTACATTGTTAATAATTAGCAAACCAGGATTATTTGAATTTATTGATCATATGTGGAGAATTGTAAGAATTTTAAGCGAAACATACGCTCTCTTTCGAGAATGATGACCAGACCGGCCAATATCGTTAAAAGATGTACGTAGTTCGACGATTAATTAAAAATTGTTTACAATGTGAACAGTTTAGGCCAAAAATTATAAAAAAATAAGTCAGCTGATGACGAAACTGTTGAGATTGGTGTTATGAGATATTTTTATACCAATCCGACTGTATCTGTTCGAGAAGCAGCAACAATATTAGAAATCTCGCGATTGCCCACTGAAAGAGTGTAAAAAAAAATACAAATGGAGATCTTTGCATACCAGCAAGTACTACACTTGTATCCACAAGATTTTCTCAGAAGAGTACGTTTTTGCAAATTTCTCACATCTTCTTGGGGAAAATAAATATATGGACAGACGAAGCAAAGTTTACGAAGTTTACACTTTTGGACAGCCAAAAATCCCCATGTCATTAGATAGAGGGCATTTCAAGAAAGTTGGCAATTCAATATATTTTGTGCAATTAAACAATCTTTAATAATGAAAATTTAAAATATCGAAAGGTATTTAGACATGTGGCTCAGTATTGTCGAAGAAGAACGTGATTAATTACATTATCACTGCTGCCGCTTGTTATCGAATGGATGGTGAGCCGGCTGCTATCTCTACCATGTGGAAAGAACTCAATCGGGTACGTTAATCCTTGCAGCCACAAGAGCAAAGAAGCGTTAGCATTAATGAATTAACGATCGCGATTTCAAGATTTTATATACAACTAACTTTCTTCATTTGAAAAAAAAATATCCTTAAAACAAATTGGAAGGCACGCATTTATTTATAGTATTCGATTCGTTTCCTATCTCTCTGCATAATAGAATGAAATTCAGTAAAGGTGAACAGATGAACAGGATTGGGTGAAGGCCGCCAGATTCGATAACACGAGAGTAAGTTTTAACAATGAGTAATTTAACAAATGAGAGTGTAGGAGCGAATCTTATATCTGATTCGTTGATGCCTGTCAGTTGTAAATAGTTACACCCACGAAGATGCATGTTGCTAAAGATGATTTTACGCAAAATTATACCAGCAACGGGATCATTATTGAAAATGAGTAAACCATTGTTTTTGGTTGCAGAACTTATTAGCAGGCTACAAATAATGCATATTCACTTAGGTAAATTCTTAATAATGTATGGAGACGGAAATATTGATGCAAATAATGTCTTCACCAATCGTAACAGTAAACAGTATTACGTTATTTGCACTGTACTTTAGTCGACGCCTGTCAAAATTTCGGAGAAACTCATCGAGTAATGTTGATTCGAGAGTAGGTGAAAATGAGCAAGTTTATATAATTGTGGAATTATGGGAAAAAAACAATACCGGTCAATGATACGATTTCTTTCTTTGAATGGGAAAACATGCGCAGAAATTAAAGAGAAGTTACATGCAGAATATCCGTCCTCGATGAGGTCGTCCCATTGTAGTGACTACGAACTATATGATCAATAAAGTTCATGGCATCATATTAGCAACCGTTGGGTGAAGATTAGACAGATTCCTGTTATGGTAAGCATCTCAATTGAATGTGTGCAAAACATCCTTCACGAAGAATCGAGTGTGAGACAAGATCGGCAAGATGGATTCTGCTTGATTTTGCTGATCGGATTCTGCTGATGACTGATCAAAAACGGAGTCTCCATGTTTAGGTATCTGTAATCGCAATACGAGTGAGTTTCTACGGTGTTATGTGACCGTGGATACATTACTACACACAAGAATTCACAAGAAAGATTCGGCAAGGTGGGCTTTTCTCAGCGAAGGCGAACACGATTCGATCAGCCGGAAAAGGTATGGCAACGATTTTTTTTGGGTTCGCAAGGCATAATCTTAATTGAATATTTGGGCAATCATCGGACAGCGCTGTGCTGATTTATTGGACCGATTCGATGCTAAACTAAAGAAAAAAATCGCTATCATCATAATAAACGCCCCAGCGCACTCATCGGTTATTTCGATAGCAAAACTAGTTTAGTTACGATACGAATTGGTGCTCCATTCACCATTTTCACCAAACTTGGCTTTGTGTGACTTCTTTCCTTTTCCAAATTTGAAAAAATTGCTTGGCGGAGAACGTATGAAGAAATCATTACCGCAACAGAAGCCTATTTTGCAGAGTTCGACAAATCCTATTATTTGGATGGCCTAAAAATTTGGAACGTCGCTGGACTAAGTGCAAGGAGATTATGTCGAAAAATAAATTTATTGAATGGAAAACAATTGCCTTGTCTTCCTTAATACAGGTGTTTATCATACCATCCACGTATTAGACGAAATATGCAACTCCAGTGATTTCGGGTAGCCAGATGAAATTCTAGGAGACATGTTATATCTGTTTCGTTTCATTTTTTAAGTTGTACGTTATCATCCAATAAAGAGCTTAATTCTTACATTTTGTGTGTTTATACAACTAACTGAATTTTCTCTGAATAATCTTTGGCTTACGGAGATAGTTTTCTAGAGAACTTTGTTCTATACTTCCCATACTTGTATGAATTCAGAATAAAAAAGATAAGAAAAGGAAACTCATCGAATCGTCGAGCCAACTACGAGATTCTTCTTAGAATCAACCTCGTATCCGCAAATACGCTCAAGAGGAATACAAACAATGCTGTCTGGTTCTTCTGTCTTCTTATGCAGAAATATTTTTAGTAATATCGACATTCCATTGAAAATAAATAACAGTGTAAGTCAATGTGTTACATTACGCGAACTTCGAGAAAGAGGAATTGCTGAATCGAACTGAACTACTGAAACTGAATGTGGCGGTACACCTATTCTAATTTATACTGCATACGAACGCTCAGGAAGCTGTACGTCTTTCACTAGACATTAATCGATTTTTTTTTCTCATTACCCAACAACGGCACGCATGTATGAATGCGCGAGTCAAAAGAAACCTAACGAGTTTTGTCCGTTACGCGAACAGTCACCACGCACGAAAATAAAATAATAGTTTAGCGATATATGATTGTATTCTTAGTAAGTGCAGATGCAGATCTTGTAGCAGTAACACGTCAGTTTCGCAACACGCGACATTAACACTGTGACTCAATTCGCTCGTTTTTTTATACATTATTGTACACAAGCGTTTTGCATTCCATTATAATAATTTATGATGTAATCAACAGTAGAAGCTTTAGGCTGGAAATTACCATGTACTTTTAATTCTTTAACGCTGTTAAGGCTTTTTAATATTTTGGTTTTGTTCTTAGTTTCATTTACTGTATTTTTATTGTTTTGCTTTGTAAATTTAATATTCCATTCATCTTATTTAAATCATAATTTTTTTTCATTTTCATCAGTAGCAAGGATCATTCGTACAGTGTAGATTCTAACACGAGAACGTTTGGGTAGCCGTCTTTGGCTATATACACTACCGTCCATATTAGTTCGGACACCTAGTAAAATGTTGTAAACTCTACTAAAAGATAATATAATTGCGTTTACATATAAATAACGTATTTATATTAGGCCCTTTATTAAGTTTATAACCATTTGTACAGGCAAACTTCCAAGAATATCGATTACAGAATGATTAAAAACCTATTATATTTTATGACCCAATATAGTAATTTTCAGAATAATCCTCATCGGCACAAATAGCATTATTTTTGGGGCAATACTGCAGGTAATAAATTTACAATACTCTTTGGGGTGGGAGCAGGCCACCCGAAAGTTTATTGTGTATTGATAAATGTTTTAGTTTCTAAATAAACCTGCTTGTGCGTGCGTAAGTGTTAATAGCGTATCTTTTTGTGTGAACCTGATTAAAGTTATTAAAATGCCGAGAGGAAAACCGACAAGTTTAGAAAAGCGCTCTGTAATTGCTGCTTTTCATTAAGAAGGTTATTCAGTGCGTCAAATTTCCAAAAAAATACATGTTAATCAATCGACTGTTGTTGTTGTTAGTGATATCATTCGGAGACATCAACACACGGGCAGTTTAAGAGATAGGGCGCGTTCAGGTCGTAAGAGAATAACAACTCACGCCGACGATGGGCGTATAAAATTGCTGAGCAAGCGAAATAGGAGACTGACACCATCAGAAATCGCCGCCGCAATGAATCGCGACCGTGCAAGAAAAATTTCTGTTACTACAGTGAAAAGAAGATTAAAAGTTGCAAATCTTCACGGCCGCATTGCAACAAAAAAAAAACCCTACTTCGACGGGGAAACAGGCAAAAAAGGCTACAGTGGGCAGAAACCCATAGAAATTGGACAGTGGATGATTAGAAAAGGGTGCTATGGACTGATGAGTCAAAGTTTGAAGTGTTCGGACAATGAAGGCGCGTTTTTGTAAGAAGAGCGAAAGGCGAAAGAATGTCGCAGGATTGTGTAGTGCCAACTGTCAAGCAAGGAAGAAATTCTGTGCTTGTTTGGGGTTGTTTTTCCTACGTCGGTACAGGAGACTTGAAGCGAATCGAAGGTATTTTGCGAAAAGAAGGTTATTTAGAAATACTGAAAAAAAAATGCAATAAATCGGGGCAACGTCTAATCAGCGAAAATTTTGTATTCATGCAGGACAACGACCCCAAACACTCAGCAGTGATATGTAAAAATTTCTTAAATGAAGAAAAAGAATGGCACTTTACAAATAATGACATGGCCGCCGCAAAGCCGCGATCTAAACCTCATTGAGCTGTTATGGAATGAATTGGACAGGAGGATCCGAAAAGTATGCCCTACCTCCGTAGCCCGCTGTGGAACATTTTACAAGAGGAATGGACTAATATGTTAAATAGAGTCCTTGAAAAACTAGTGGAGCGGATGCCTCGGATTATGGCAGCTGTTCTTCGCGCAAAAGGGAGTTTCTTTGACGAACGGAATGAGAAGAAGAAGAAGAAGTTTTTGTTTATTTTTCGTTAGAATTCCTTTTTTTTTAATTTTAATCGCTATTGATAAAATGCAATAAAAATTTAAAGTTTTGGAAAAATGAGTTTGAAAATTTTCTGTTTTTTTTTTTTAATTTATTTGCGAACTAATATGGATGGTAGTGTACATATATCCGTAAGACCAGACGTTCGAGCTCTTATAGGATTCGTTGGTGGCTGCATAAGACATGCATACAAACGTTGCGAGATATAATATAAATAACCGCCGCGATACTGAAGACATTAAGGTAGCAAACATTTTTGATATAGACGAGAGGGAAACCTCACATTTTTATATTGTAATAGGGGGAACCGTTTTATTATATCTTTTTACATACGAACTATGTTTCATATCGAGAGGTACTGAGCAATCAAGCAAATAAGCAACTATTATATATACATTTCAATAGAAGCAATGGCTCCTCCCTATTCGCATGAAGGACATACCGAAGCAGACGATTAACGGCATTGGTCTTCAAACCAGGAGAACATAACAAACGCTGTAGAAATATTCGCACATCTTTTTTATGCAAATTGGTTACAGTTAAAAGTTTGAAGAATACGGTGATTATTAATACTTATATAGTCTTCAAAGAAGGAAGTAAGCGTCCTGCCACCGAACTTACCAGATTGTTAACTTCACACGCTTCGTAACGTAATAAATCTTTGGCTTGGATTTGCTGCGGCATCCGCCTTATGGTTTCCGTTCTTTTTATTTGTGGAAACTATAAATTTATTGTTCCTTTGCTTCAAGTATCTCAAAAAGCTATATTTTGAACTTAAATTGAAAAAAAATTGCTAAACATTGTTGGTTATTTTTACTATCCATCTCTCCGTATATATCATGAATTTGAGAACTGGTTTTCTTAAGCAATACGAAGTATTGCTTCATTGATTAATTTATATCTCTGTACTGTTTCGTGGTGGTTTCTTCAGAATCACTGCTGTGTTGTATTTTTGTTTCTATTTGTAGATATTTAAATGATGAAAATTGTTGAAAAAATCCTGGACAAGAGAATAAGGATTAACATTGGAGGAGTCACAAAATTTAGAAGATTTAGAAAAAAAGATTTAGAAATGGAAGGAGCAAGCAAGATCATGTGTTCACAGTCAAACAGATCTCCGAGAAAGCTTTTCAAAAAAAGAAGAAAGTGTACTTAGCATTTATAGATTTACAGAAACCGTTTGATAGAGTGCGAAGAACCAGATTATGGGAGGTGGGACCAAAGTGAAATTAAGGGAAAAAATATTACGCCTAATATAAGCAATTTCATCGTCAAAGGATGTTGGAAATATCACAATATATTAGTTCGTGATCAGAAAAATCTACACTAAGAACATCGAAATCATTAACATTAACTATATCGGAACCGATGATCAAATCAATAAGCTCTATAACAATTTGTTCAAAATCTACTGCGTTAAGTGCCTTCATCAAAGAAATAGATGATACACCATCTGGTTTAAGTAAACCTACATTTAAATCTCACATACAAAGTAGTCTGTTATAAAGAGGGAAGAGGCTTGAAAAAGAAGACTCCAACTCATCAAGAAAACTTAGATAAGGTGCGTTAAAGGGGCCGGTATACAACATCAACAACTAATCTGCTCTGCATTAATTATCTTTTTGGACGTATCTTAATTGCCCTTTCGCTGAGTCATATTAAAGTTTGGCCGTAAAGAATATTGCTGACTATTTTAAATACTGACTATTTAAAATAAATATAAAGACGTAGGTGTAACATTATAGTACTGAAACTTTTATCGGCGTAACATGGACACCGCGAAGGAACTTGTGTCTTAAGAGGAAAGTTTAAGAGAGTGTTTAGTTGAGAATATACGACAGAAAAAGCGCGTTTAAGAGAATTTACGAGCGAACAAGGAGATGTTTTGGAGCTGTATGAGTATTTTGTGTGCATTAAGAAATTTAACATTTCTTTTGTAAATTTATTACCGTTGTTGCGTAGTTGCGGGTGATGTTTTATGAATAGAATTGAAAAATAGAAAACTTAAAATGTGTTTTTCATGTTGTTGTTCCTGTATGTATTTCGTAAATATAAAAGGTATAAACAGTCACAAGTTAGTTATATTAATAGATGGAAATTTAAAAAATATGTGACAACATACTTTTTTTTTGAAACCCCGAGGAAAAATTCATGGAACAATGCGTAAACCTATTTATTACCTAAGTAAAAATGTTGCTTATTTAGATCATTATGCAAGTATCCGCAAAATGGCTATAACGTTTGATGTTGGTATTAACAGTGTTGCGTTGATAACAATACGTGTAAACTACACATTGTCCTAAAATGTAGGAGTAGCAGAAGCAACGGGATGATTGAAAATTATTCCCAATAAAATGTTCTGTTTCTATAAATATCACCAATAATACTTTCTTAAGACTGTACTTCTTATTTTTTCTTTTATTACTCTAATAATAATAATAATAATAATAATAACAGGTAGACCCAATAATAGGATAATTCCATTATAAGTGGTATATACATAAATCATAAAAAGAAACAAAAACATACGTATATAAAATTAATTCCCTCTTATTTCCCCCTCCCTTCTTCCTATTTAAACAAGTCACATCGTCTAGCCGTCTTACAAAGCGTATATGTAGGAGCTCGTCTCATGTTTGTCCTTGCGAATGGACAAATGAAGCTACTATTCATATCTCGAATTTAATCGTGGCTTCGTTGAAATAAGAAAGTACAGTTGATGTCATCCCGCAGCATGCTGCTTTTCCAGGAATCTATTCAGCGGAGTACATCTCTCAGGATATACTCCATCAATCTTGTATGAGGTATATTTAGATGGATGCGATCCAGACTTGGAAAATCACACGCATATAGGGGATACCAGATTAGACCAGCATATTCTAGTTTGCTTAGTACAAAAGCGTAGTACAATCATTTTAATAAGGTTGTATTCTTGTAGTAAGTTCTAAGTATTTAAAGACACGCATAATAAAACCAAGAGATTTTATGGCTTCAGAACAGATATTGTTAATATGCGACTTAAAGGTCAGAGTGGTACCAAAAAGTATACCCAAATCTTTAAATTCAAGGTTATGTGATAAATTGGCACCATTGATCTGGTAGGGGAATATAAGAGGTGAAGAAGAACGGGAATACGTAAGTACGCCACATTTCTCAAATTTAGTTTCATCTTGAAACGTTCACACCGTTCTTGGAGCACATCAAGACTACTTTGAAGTTTTTCTGTGACATCAACTGAAGATATTTCCGAGAAGATTTTAATATCATCTGCGTAAGCAAGAGTCGGAAGATTGATGTTTAGGAGCAGACCATTATTATAAAGTACAAACAATAATGGCCCCAGATTCGATCTCTGGGGGAACACCAGAGGCAAGATCAAAGTTATTACAACAGTATCCATTATAAGTAACATACACTTTCTCTCTTTCAAGTACGATTCCAAGAGATTAACCGCAAATGGAACAAAAGCAAAGGAGCTCAATTTCAACAACAGGAACTCATGATTGATCATGTCGAACGCCTTAGACAGGTCTGTAGACATCAGGTCAGCTTGGCCACGCTTATCTAAAACTTCACTGTAAAATTGCGATATGGTTGCCAAATTTGTAAACGTGGATTTGCCACAGATGTTGATTTGATTGATTGATGCAATAAAAGAGGGGGTACTATTATAAATGGCAGCATACTTTTTTTTTTGCAAAATTGGATATTATTGAAATAGGCCTGTAATTAGATAGAATTTCATAGTTACCTTTTTTAGGCACTAGGATGATTTTGGCTGTTTTCCAACGTTCAGGAAACACTCCTCTGCATTATATGCTATAATTCAAAGATGTATGCTATAATTCAACTGAGAAAATCTTTTGACTATCGAAAAACAAATGACAGATTATGAAACTTTATTATGAAAATCATAATATTAGCAGCATATTATATACACACAATTCTTACAGTGACAAAAATGAAAAATAAATAATTTTATTTTCTTCTGATAGAAAGTTACATCAATTGGGGTTGTCTGTGTCTGTAACTTTAATTATAAACGGTTCAATTAAATCATCAATTAATCCCTCTATTTCCAACATTTCTGCTTCTTCTATTAACACGTTCTAAAGCAACTATTTGCTTTGGTGCTAATCTTACAACAATTTTTTCTGCCCTTGTTTTCTTTTTGTTATTTCAATGGCAATATAACAATTAAATGTATTTTTGTTAAGACGTACCTTTGTGAAAACACAGGTAAGAATATCTCACCGATTTAAATGAAACTTTGCAGGATTTATACACCAATTCCGTGTAAAATCAGCGATAATTTATTTAGGCGTCCAATCACCCGTTTTCGGAGTGCAGAACAACCCTTCGCTGTTCAAAAATTTACTCTCAAAATAGGAGGTAACAAATTTGCCTCCTATTTTTAGCAAAAAAATTCCCCAATGATTTGTTAACTTTATCTTTGCAATTGGTAATCAAACTTTCGCCTATAGACTGCTATGTATTGGATAAACTCGCGGACGTCTTCGTTGCAAGTTAAATAATTTAATAAACGAAGAGGTAATATAAAGTTACCTAGTTGAGCATGCACTATTTATTTGATTATATATATATATATATGGTATATAATATATATATATAAATAGCACACTTTGCGTCATTGTACTTATATCTACTTACCTGTCATTGACAAAGTATAAATCTTGATGCTTGAAGGTTTGCGATTGTTGTGCGTTAAGGCGGTAATTGTTACTAAACAATTCAAACCAGTTAAGCGACATAGCCAAGGCGTCAAAGGTACTCTCAGAATTTCGGTGGCATTCTTGTTCTATTTTATTTTTAAGGTCGACTTTGTTGGTTATATGGTGTTTGCGAATCTGATTCTTTAAATCCGCTCACAAATTCTCAATTGGATTAATATCTGGTGGTTGTGAAGGTGTATCCATGCCCTGAGGGCAATTGTAGAGAACCCAAGTCCTAGTTAGCTAGGCCTTATGCTTTGGGTCGTTACCTTGATAAAAAATAAAACTATCCGTTATGCCCAAACGCGTCGCACTTTCCTTCAAATTATTTTTTAAGATATCGATGTACATCATTTTGTCCGTAATTCCATCAATAAAATGGAGATTCCCAACCCCGGCCGCAGAAAAACAGCCGCACAACATTACCGATCCACCACCATATTTTACTGATCCCTGTAGATGTTTCGTCTCCAGGATAGTATTGGGTTTCCGCCATACCATTTGTCCGCCATCTGACTGAAATATATTAATTTTGGTTTCATCAGTGAATATGACGCGTTCCCAGAAGTCCTGGGTTTAGTTTATATACTGTCGGGCGAACTATAATCGTTTGCCTCTGTTAACTTCACTGATAAAGTTTCACTCGGACTACACAGCCTTTGTATCGATGGGTTCTTATTGCTCTCCGAATTGTTTCGGAACTAACTATCTTTCCCGTTTCATTTCCTATTCGCGCTGCTAATTTAGGGGCGGAAATTTTTGGATTTAGTCTTACTTTTCTTAAAACTTGACGTTCCTCGCGTTGGGTTAAAATCTGTTCAGATTTCTTGGTTTGTTATTAATTCTATTTTCGGTTCTAAACCTTTTTATTATGTACTGAATTGTGGACCAAACTTCTATTAACAAGTTCACAAATTTCACTTAAACTTTTACCTTTCTCGTAATGAGAAATAATTAATTTTCGAATTTCGATCGATGTTTCCGTACCTAATACTGATGCATTTTAATTCCCCTATTTCATTAGTATTCGACTAATAAAAATGTGTTTATGCTCTTGAATTATTAAGAAAGCGGCAGCGAATACGAGTGTGCGATGAACTTGTACTTTTACTATTCTTTATTCATTTTAGTTGGGAGACTGTGAATAAAGGACTGTATTTATTACCTAGGATAATGCACCTCACATTGGTTAGCTTGCAATGAAAATTAATAAATTTT
Source organism: Marronus borbonicus (assembly GCA_902655005.2). Lineage (NCBI taxonomy): Eukaryota > Metazoa > Arthropoda > Insecta > Coleoptera > Scarabaeidae > Marronus > Marronus borbonicus. The sequence goes on from LR737389.1 coordinate 8,636,272, forward strand.
ACTGAAACATTACTTGTTTTTCAACATTTTCATCTATTAACTATCAGTGTACGAATACGAGTGGGACTGACTGTATATATTTTTTACATTCTCTTTACAGTAAAAAGTATGCATAATGATTACAGAAGATATTTATTGTCTTTGTAAATGTGCATTTTGAAGAAATATCACTTTAGTAAAAGTAACAGAGAAACCGAAAATGATTTCGAGCGAAGCAATAGTGCAGCCATATTCGCATTTAATGTTTGTGTACTAATGGTAGTAGGTTAAAATAACATGCTTAAAAGTTACACAACAAGGATTTGCCAACACACATAACTTTTAATGCCAACCCGAGACAATTGACATTGATCATAGGATAAAACAGTGCCATACATTTTTAATACATACCTACATACGTAATGTTGATATACCACTTTCTAAATCATTACATACTCCGTATTTTTCTATTATCCTATAGCCATTACTATTTATATCCTTTATGCAGTAAAGGGCATGTACATTGCCGTTCAGTGAAGTTCGGTCATACAATAAAAATCTATTATATCACACTGTATACAATTATTAATACATAAAATTAGAAAAATATTAAGCATACACTCTTTTCTAAGGGATTAAAGCCATAAATTATTATGTAAAGTAGAAATATTGCGACAACCGCAATAAAGTCCCTTTTATTATCATTCCAAGAATTTCTCTGGGAAGTACCGATCTTTTGAAACGGGTCGTTTGGGGATTATTAACGAACAATACATTTAGGAAATATACCGCAGTATCATTCTTGTTTATTTATCACGGGCGTAAAGATATAAATTTGCTTCATGTTATTGTTAAACGTGTGTTGGTCTGCATCTGTCGTTTTTGCGTGAAAGTTTTAAGAAAATTTACTTCAAAATGGCACGTGGCAAGCCTACCAGTGTAGAAAAACGTTCACGCATTATTACGCTGTTTGAAGAAGGATATTCGGGGCGACAAATTGCTGAAAAAATAAATATGAGAAGTTCAACAGTAAATGACATCATAAAGCGATATCGGACAACTGGAACTATAGGAAATCGTGTTCGTCCCGGAGCATCTAGGAAAACAACAAAAGCTGAAGATTTGAGAATTGTATTATTAAGCAAACGCAAAAGAAAATTAACAGCGCCACAAATAGCAGCCGAAGTCAATCGCGGCCGTGAAGAACAAGTTTGGGCGAGTACGGTAAAACGTCGACTTCATCAAGCGGACCTTCATGGACGCATTGCCATTCGAAAACCCTTATTACGTCGGGGCAACAGAGCAAAACGGCTACAGTGGGCCCGTTCTCATCTAGATTGGTCGTTAGATGATTGGAAACGTGCTTTGGAGTGACGAGTCAAAGTTTGAGGTTTTTGGGCAAAATCGACGAGTTTATGTCCGAAGATCTAAAACCGAAAAGTGATCCCGAACTGCATTGTGCCTACAGTGAATCTAGGGCGTAGTTCTGTGTTAGTGTGGGAATGTTTCTCCTTTGCTGGGACGGGAGATTTATGCAGAGTGCAGGGTGTAATGAGGAAGGAAAATTATTTTGCAATACTCGAGAATCATGCAGTGCCACCAGGATTGCGTATAATAGGCCGTAACTTTACATTCATGCATGACAACGACCCAAAACACACTGCGTTAGTATGTAAGAACTATCTAAAGGAGCAAGAAGAACAGCACACCCTGAAAGTAATGACATGGCCCCCACAAAGCCCAGATTTGAACCCGATAGAGTTGTTGTGGGATGAACTGGACAGGAGGATCCGAAAAATATGCCCAACTTTACAAGAACATATACGGAATATTCTGCAACATGAATGGATTAATATTCCACAATCCGTTTTAACAAAACTTATCGAAAGAATGCCTAGAATAGTTCGAGCGGTGATTAACAGCAAAGGAGGTTTTTTCGATGAAAAATAAAATAATGTTCAGTATGTTATATTAGGCCAGAACAACTTTTTATTTATTTATTTTTGTCTTTTTTACCTGTACATACAATAAAATTGCATTTTGTTTTTAGTTTCGTTTGTTTCTGTAACCTTTTCATGTTTTTTACCAACCGACCGAACTTCTCTGAACGGCAGTGTAGATGAAAAGAAAGTGTTCTATTACAAAATGAATTTTTTAGCATCAGCAATCAAAATTTTACATACATTGATCGGATTAATTCAATTCAAATCGTGCGAAACTCTCGCCATTGTGAATTAATGCTATGTACTCAAACTTATTTCCGGTGTATTGTATAGTAAGAAAAGTTGTTAATTCTGCTTTTTGTTTGGGTGATCTTACTTAAGTAAATAGTGGTAATAAAAATGTGTAAGTATATAATCATTTGTTAACCTTAATCTGTATTCGACGCGTCTTACTTGTAACAAAAAGCAAGGAATGGATACCTGAACGAGATCATACAAGCAGTCTAGCGAGAGCAAGTCGAAGAGGCATATTCGTTCTATTTGAGATATAATTTAATAAAGTGATCATCATAGTACATAGTCTTATTTACCGATAATGATAGTAAGGACTATGGGGTAATATAGCAAACAACACAAAAGTATTGGCACACTCGACACTTCACAAATTTAATTAATTAATCCGGGACAGCCGTTTCGAGGATACATCGATCCTCATTTTCAACCATAAACCGGATGATGTAAGAAAGAACTCTAATTCTAATATGCGGAGTAGTGTGTATCCTTCGTACTGTGTACAGTTAGCAACTCTGCTCTAATACTTTCTTAAATATTGTGAGTTATGTACGTAATTTTCTATATTGGCTAACACCGTCTTATACCTCTCATTATCCTTTTACCAACTAGTATTCTTTTACCCATTCTTATTTAGAATTTTATGTTAAAGTTCACTATTTAAAACAGTATCTTGATATTCTATTATTGGTTCCCTCTCACTTTTTCGCTTCAATGCTACAATTTATTCAATCTAATTTTTTGCTTTTATTTTTATTTGAACTATTATTGGCCTATATACAGGTCCGTGTAGACATGTTTGACCAAACTCTTTGTGATTCTAATGTTTGTCCATATTTCCCTAACCGCGGTCTCTTGTTTGTGATGGTTAGTCACCAGGACAAACCCCCTAGGTGTGAAGCGTGTGTTCTTGTTACTCCTTTTCCGGTTTTGTATCCTGCTTTTCTCATAATGGATCGTATTTATTTAGTTTGTAATTAAGTTACAACAGCTGATAATTCTATTTCACGCATTTTATCTTTGCCACAAGGTAGTACATTCTACTTGTAGTGAATTAACCCATAATGAAGCACAATGCATGAAATCGAAAAATCGAAAACTGTTTTACTATTGCTGAGATGTTGCTGATATAAAGGATGGGTTAAGTAAAATACATGAACTTACAAGTTTAGTTAATCGTCTTCAAACTGACATTCAAGACTTGAAAAACCAAATTTCTACTGAACACAATCTGAAGTAGCAAAGTAGGAAAAATAATTTGATTTCTTTTAACGTCCCAGAAATCCGATCAAGTTGTCTCCAACACTGCGGTTATTCGTGCAATTTTAACTTAAACCAAAATCTGGCTCGATTGGGCAGATTTGATCCATCTAATATAACACGAAAGCGGCCAATATGGCTAACATTGCCCTCGTGTACACGCTATATGACATTTTACGAAATGTAAAAAAACTGCGAACAGTTGACAAATTTAAAGCTTTTTCTATTGCGAAGGCCAGAACTGCAGAAAGAATATTTTAAGTCGGTCAAGGAGCAGTTACAATCAAGAATTGCTGCCATCGAATCAGGTCCAACTATCAAATTCATCAACAGATATTCTGTTCAGCTGTTGAAGTTTGGCTACCAGAATGTCCGCGGCAGTCGCTCAAAGCTTGATAATATTTTTTCCATCAGTTGCGCATTGAAGTCTGTCTATTACTAACTCGTCCGCTCGAAATTGAAATATACGTTAATTGTTTGGTACTCATATTATCACTACCACCAGTTATCAATTGAGCGAGTTTAGAAGAGATTTCTTGAGTAAGTCTGATGGCATCTGTACTTCTCGTGATACGGATTATACCGATTTTCTTTGCAGACATGATTTCGACTCGCTGTCACATCGCAGAGATGCGGCAAGCGGGAAATTTCTTATCCAAGTAATGAACCAACATATTGATTCCTCGCCTTTACTTAATTTAGTTTACTTAAATTTAACCCATGATGAGGGCAAGCGTATTAAGCTGCTCTAAGGGCGCAGGTGTAATAATAACTCCTGGCCGGCCGATGCCTATTACAATTACCGATTTCGCACTATTGCCCATCTTTGCATAACAAATGAAGAATATGCTGGCATGGTGTTAATTTGCACTTTGTTGTAAAATATTGCTACAAAAGCATTTACCCCATTAAATTAATCTAATGCGAATATAAATTTATACATAGATACATGGCATATAACGGTTACTACAGATCGGACTGAAGCCCGTTGTAAAACACGCCACAGTGTATTCAAGGACGTAATAAATCATAAACAAACCCAAATGTAAATATTCGAAATATGCATACATAATTTTTACGACCATCTAAGACGGTGAGCATAATACTCGTTCCACGATTAGCCAACTACCGTTGTTCGGAATGTCGAATTCGCTAAGAGATTCGGGTCGTTTATTTTCGTTACTAGAACGATCAGATAGTTGAATTTGTCGTTTATCATCTGGCTGCAGATCTACACGTAACAGCATCCGATACCTGCTCGGAGATGAATGTAAGACTACTATGACTTAATGTAAAATTCTTACGAGTCGAGTTGATGGCCGCAAGCAGTCCAACCAGTCACGCCTGGTCGTTCACTTTGTATTGAAATAGAATATTTACTGTTATTTAGCAAAGTTTCCTAGTGTGCCGGTCGAACGAACGAACGAAAATAAAAAAGTAGAAGGTTTGAGTAATATGATAATTACGAGTATACAAGTTCAGCTCCTATTTCAATAGGAGGTGATAATGATTTTATGCGTAGCGTACACTTACGCTGCGATGAATACGCATGCAATTTGGAAGTCTTGTTGCGTCTGTCACGAAAGAAACGGAATCTGATGAAGCAAAATGATGGATGGTGGTAAACACACCACCATCATTTTGCTTGGATCTCCGCCATTGTGGCAAGTCTTTGCACCTCAAGTTGATTTCCGTCTTAGGAAAGCGGAAACGGTTGCAGGAAGCCAAGGTAGGGAGTATGTTAAACGAGGAACAACGGCCATCTTGTCTTCCGCCAATTAAAGCTGCGTGCGACCTTGCGTTATCGTGATGGATAGCCCATTCGTTGTTGCGCCACTTCTCTGACCGTTTTTTATCATAGCCTTTTTTAGACGCCTTAGGATTGTCTAGAATTCGACTGCGAATCCTAGCACTAACCGATGCTTAATCGTGTCATTTTCAATTCGTTAGTACTACGCCCAGCAACAGTAAGTATCGTGACTTGCGGACGATATTTTTCTACTTTCACGGCTGTGACAATAGTAAATTTTTCAGTTAGCTGACTTTAAGCAACATGAAAGATAAGTTGAGTTACCGTGCTAATTGTGGCCTACCACCTTTCCTTCTCCTCGTATAATTGCGGGCGAAACGTCGCGTTTTCGCTTAACTACCATGGCACGGTCCAAACTCGGAACACGTTTAGTTTTAACCGATTCGCTCTTTTTTTGCTATGCTTGATGGACCTGTTTCTGTTTTTCCTCATTCAGGAGCAGGGCGGTCTTAGAAATATACTAATACGGCGCAGATGTAATACAGACCATTGTGGAGTAAGCCTGCAGAAACGAGTCGCGCTTCACGAAATTAGCAGGAACTAGACAGACTCGTGTTTATTCATCTCATGAGAATGCGCTCGTATTGCCTATCGGTTTCCTCAAGAGTCGACAAAAGACGAGCCCGTCTAGTCTCTGCTAATTTCGTGAAGCGCATGGAAAGTGCACTCGTTTCTGCAGGCTTACTGTGGAGTCATGGCCCCCATGATTGCTGACCGGTCACGGTAGGGGCACTAATGTGTGTGAATCCTCTGGCTCGGAGGTATGAACTCTTTGTGGATAATCGCATCAATATCGGAAAACCATCGGTACAGACTCTTCCATTGCGATGATTGTCGTTTGGCTTTGAGATCATACTCAGAAACCAACGAGCTTAACTTCGTCGCTTAACAGTCGAGCCATGTCCAATTCTCCCAATAAAATTCGTTGATATGGTCTCCCTACCATTATTCACAACTGCATTTCGAACAGCAACGACATATTCTCGTTAAATCCGTCATAAGTTTGTGTTTGATCCAAGGCATTGTCCCCAAATCCTGCCTTTGACATTTTGTGTAACCCTACAGTATTCAATATTAAAATAAAAATGCTTAACAAGAGTTTTCCAAAATTTAAATTTTACTTACTCCAGCCTACGATAAGCACTCGTATTGTCAAAAGTTTTTTGAGAGCTTTCTGGAAAAATTAATCAATATGTTAAGTAAATTATTTTTTATTTGCTGGTCTCTCTAGTAAATTTTTTTTTCTGTTTCAGATATGAACCTGGCATAACAAACTTAACCATCACGCAGGGTTAGTATGCATTTTTATGAAAATTAGAATTAATTAGCAAGAGCTCATCACGAAACAAGCAATATATCAATTCATTTCTGTGTCTGTTTTTTTTTTTTTGGGAGTCTCCTAATTTAAATGGCTGGGAATTCGCATCTTATTATTTCTTTATTATTGTACCTTTGATTACATTAAATTTAGTGAACTGTGGCACTCATTTTCCCTTTAATAAAATGTTGTTAAAATCGCCCACTTTTACTTCAAAAATTTTACACAAGCATTTTAAAAATAAACGTGTGTATATAAATGAAAGGGTATACAAGAGATAAAATCTACAACAAAACCGCAATTCAACGAAACGCTGAAACGAATTAAATACAGTATACAACAAAGCACGGGTTTTATTTGTTTCGTTGCCGAGATCTCGATTCGAGAGGTTGGCACACCCCGTCGGCTAATGAAATTTTATATTATAAGCTCGCGAACGCCGTGCATGCTTAGATAATAGAACAATAAGTTTTCAATTAATCGAAAGTTAATTTCGGTTTAAGAGAAACGTATACAATGCTGCAAAATTAATGTGGTAGTTTTGATTGTGCGTGACTACTTTCGTGAGAAATTGAATGAACCTTCTATTGGGTTGATTTAGGTTGCTGTACGAATAGCAAGCAGTGAAAGAAAAAGTTTAAGATCGAAAGTGTTCATTGGATAAATTTATTACCTTTCTTTACATTTACCATATTTTTACATAGATAGTTTTTGTACTTACTTCTACGTCATTTGTGACTTCCTTGAAACTTCCCTGACGGAGTGCTAAAAATAGTGACCCGAAAACTAGTGACCTGGTGCGATGATCCGGTATACAAAGTGTGGCAATAACACGTTCGTCTTTTATTACCCGAGGTGTGTGCTAGACAACAATTTGATATTTCGGGGATGTAATTTAGTACTAATTGTGCATTTTTAGGAAGTATATTTCTGCATACTGTGTGTTTTGCAAAAAAGGTGGCACAGTAAAATATTTGTTTTATGGAACACTGCAAAAATATAGCGTTATTAAATATGCTTCTATCCCTAGATTATGAAAGCAACCTATTTTGTGGTTTTCGAGTTATAACTGTTTCTTTTAAAAAATTTGAAAAATCACATATCTAAAAGAATTTCAAACAGAATAATCAAAATATCAAAGTTAATCAGGTTAGGGGCTAATAAGAAGTAAAACAAATGGCAAGTTGTCAAAGTATGAAAAGTATACTGAAGAACGTTTCTTTTTACATAATTATTCCAGAGATGATATGGTAGATATGATTTTCATACTAGGCGAAGTAGAAGAGAGTTCTTTTAAGCCAGTAGAATTCACATTGGAAGATATCCAGACAGGAGACATCTAGAAAAGAGATATTTTGAAAAATTCAAATCTCGTTTACAAGAAAAAAAAATGAATATCGTTATTGGGCAGTTGTTTGCAATAGTAGATGGGTCGTGTTTTTTCACAATTGGTATGTTCGTATCTATTTTTAGCTGCGAAGAAGAAGCTTGTGATGTTGTTGATTCTGGACTTTATCGCATTTGTAATTTAATCAGGAGTAACTGGATAGTAGGCAGTAGAATTTCTGTAGAAACGATGTACAGATTATCGGGCTTATCTCTATCCAAGTTTAGAGTGACACTTAAATATGGAGAGCTGGCAAAAAAGAAATTCTAAAACATATCATAGTGTCTTGCTGTGTCGGCCAATCGGTAATCGACACATAATTCCGACAATAAGTTTGTGGCGTATCCCAAAACGTTGTGAAAAGTCTTTTTTGTGCCACCCGAATCTTTTTTATATTCAATTTGTTTTGCTTTGTAGTGACTACTCAATTATGAATACGTATGAGATAGTATGAACCAACTGAAAAGTTCTTCCCTTAACTGTTTTTCATTATTTCCATTGGAAAATTTCCTTTTAGCTTGTCATAAATGTACAAGAAATCTATAAATAAACAGATTATCTACCCTTTCCATGTCGTAAAGAGATCTGATCCAATCTACCATCAGCATCGCCATATAATAAATTGCCTTCTTATTTTAGCGTATTTACAAGTTGTTGTTTATTTTTTTTTTTTCCCATGCATTGTTTCCCATGCAGGGGTATACATAATGAAAAGTTTTTGCATCTATTTCCTATATTTTATTCACTATTATCGGACGATTATTATTATTCTCATCTGTAATACTATGTGAAAATATACATGAGGAAATTCTTCTTTCGTTACAATAAAGGCCAGACTGCTGACACTGCAGACTTCGCAAGGTGAATAAATACGCGCGTTATTGACGTATACATAAAATAGCAAACACAAAGCAAATGCAGAATCGATAATTTTCCATTATACCGTACTTGTTCTAAGCTCATTTTCCACGTGTAATGATCGACCATTTTCAAGTCGCACAGGGATCAATTGGAGATCATGCAGTCACTCACGGATTCTGCATCAGTAACAGCAATTAGCTTGGTCTATATACTTTTAGGCATCTTCAATATTTTAGCGTAAAGTCGGTACGATAATGAGAAGTATCTAATAAAACTATGAAATATTGTCCGAACAAATTAGAATTAAAAACAGTTAGACTATATGCACGGTTCGAGATTTAGGCCGTGTAAAATAGCTAATTTTAGTAGTAAAGTTCAAGATTATTCTGATTTGAATTTTAAATGTGGGCCATAAGTACAGTTAAATAAGGACTACAAGAAGTATTAGTATTTATTTACATTTTATCAATGCCTTATATTGAAAAAGATAAAGCGAAATAACCAAAAGTTCGAAAATAAGAACTTACGATTGTAGATTCGTTCAGAACAGCACCTACGTGACTAAATTTGGACCAGTATCACTCGCAAAAAATATTTGTGGAAAGTGTTCAGTAGCAACAAAAATAACGCAGAATATGGCAGGCGTATTAAAAGCTGTCTCATATCTCACTATGGTATTTCCTCATTAGGAGAAATGCGATATGTTGAAAGTGTACATTGTACGCGGCAAGAGTTCAAGGAGGACTAGCGAATATTACGCTGAACATTATCCTTTACGACATCAGCCAGATCGACATTACTTTTGAAAACTTTATAAACAGTTTAGTTAACCTGATTGCTTATTTAAAACAAAGAAAAATATCATTATCAACGAAGAAGTAGATATTACCGTATTAGCATATTTTAGAGCTCATCGCGAATTTTCCATTAGAGATGCTACTAAGGAATTGGATCTAAGTTATGCATCAGTTCGGAGAATTTTAAGAAAGCATAAGTATATCCTATTTAAGTACCGAACCTCACAAACATTACAACCAGGAGATTCAGACAGGAAGTTGGCTTTCTGTCAATGGTTTGTTAATTTTTGTTATAAAAATTTGAATGGAGCACAGTGTATTTTATGGAGCGATGAAACCAATTTCTCCAATAGAGAGGTATGTTTAATAAGAAGAATAATCACTACTGGTCGCAAGAAAATTTATGCGTCCACATGTTGCGCAAATTCGATTTACTTTTAATGTTTGATGCGGATTAGTTGGTGATAGTCGTTGGTCCAGTGTTCTAAATGATATATTGACAGGAGATAGATATCTGGAATTTATTCGTAATGTCCTAGAGGAGTTCCTTGATAACGCCATTTATCTGATGCGCCAAAATTTATACTTTCAGCAGGACGGTGCTCTTGCACACAACTGTCGCATAGTACATAACTATTTAGACGCCATTTTAGTCGATAAGTGGATTGATACAAATGGTCAATTCGATGGCCAGCACGCTCTCCTAACCTTTCACCTTTAGACTTTTTCAATGGGGACATTTAAAAAATTAGGTGTACAAAACACGGTACAACAACGTGAACGAAATGAAAAATAAGGTTAGGGAAGTTTTCCGCGAATTGGATGGAGGAACAGTCTAAAGATCTCCCCAGAGTGAACTCAAGCGGGCACGAAAATGTATTGAGAAGGAAGGTATAAGATACTTTTCAGCATTATTTATAAATTACACATTTACTTTCTTCTTTTCAGTTTAATTTCAATTACATTATTTTAATATGTAATTACACTCCCCGACAAAAACTTAGACGCGGTAAGATGTTTTAAGCGTTTTAAGGGTTACAACATTTCTTTGCGAAACTAGCAAGATATCTAATTAAGTTTTTATTCATAAAAGTAAAATAAACTTAAAAATATCTCCTCCAGTAATATATGAACTAAATAATAAATTATTACTCCAATGTTTAAACAATTTCTGCGACAAAAATGTAGACGCTCTGTTGCAAATGTGAAACAAAGTAAACAAACGCGTGATCAGTAATGCGTAGATCCTCCATTGTTTTTAATCACTTCCAATAGTCTGTCATTAATAGATTTATATAAATTTAACACATAATTTTGAGGGATATTCTGCCATTCAGTCACTATTGAAGTTTTCAGTTCCTGTACCGTGAAATATTGACGGCCTCCGCCATAAACGCGACGTGCCAATTCACCCCACATGTTTTCAATAATGTTTAAGTCTGGTGACCGTGCCGGCCACTGTAAAGTTTTAATCTTTTTCTCTTTAAACCATTCAGTAATGGTTTTTGCTTTATGAGTTGGCGCGTTATCTTGCTGAAAAACAAAATTGCGCCCGGCCCATTGGTTTCCAAAACGTAGAAGATTGTCACGCAAGTCTTTATACGTCACAGATGTCATTTTGTTTATGCAAAACACTATCTCACTCTTATCACGAAATCCAATCGCTGCCCATATCATCACAGATCCACTCCCTAATTGCCTGGTCATCTTAATTTTTGGTTGCTTTCTCAGATCATGACAATAATGCGAGTACCCATCCGGTCCGTCCAAATTAAAACGTTTCTCATCGGAAAATATAGCACACCGCAATATCATGCGTTTATCCCGCTCACTTACAGCTTTCGGTCGCCCCTGGCTTTTTGGTTTGGCGTAATTTTCTGAATCTTTTAGGAAATTTCTAACGCAATGATCGCTTCTTCGTAACCGACGAGCAATTTCCTTCTTACTAACACCATCCTGGTGCCAGGCTAGAACTTTACCGCTTTCTAATCAAGGATAATTGTTTTTTTCTACCCATATTGCAACCACTTTATAAAATATAATTTCTCGCGGTGAAATGTGTACACTTTACCAGCACAACCGCTGCATATAAAGAGAAGTATCAAATTAAAACATTTTTACTTATATTCATATAATAAATGTACAGGGTCTAAATTTTTGTTGCATTTAAAATTCCTATTTTGATCTGGGAAAATCTCAATTACCCCTCATAAAGCAATAAATACCCAGAAATATCTATGAATGGACTATTTACCTAACAAGTATTAATAACGCTCATTTACATTTTATATAATGTCTATAAACTTTGTTTCGTAAATAGAAACGATACCGCGTCTATGTTTTTGTCGGGCAGTGTATGTTAAAATAAACATTAAAGGCAAAGACATATATATATGTTTTGTCATAAGTTGGTGGAGCAATGATAACACCTAGGCAGAAATGGAAACTGTTATAACTTGTTTGTTATTTGTTTTAAGGCAATTGTGTATTGAAACTTTTACACCATAACTTATAACTTTCAAAATTTTTAAAAATATACATGGTGTTCCGTTAAGAAAAATATATAAATTTCCACATTTCTCGGAAATGTCTCATGTAATTGTTTTTTTAGTATACTGCATATTAGTCAGCGTTAAAAATATTATTACTTTGCTAGTTTTACCTACTTTCTAGAATCAATAATAACAGAAGTAGCAATGATGCGCTCTTAATTTGAATCATCCTGTATAATCTTGTCTATGGGTTTATTGTCCATAAGTATTTAAACGTGAAAACGTAAATTCATTCTTGTAAAGATGACTTAATACTTAACGACTCCACTCATATTTCATAAACAGCCATTCGATATTTTTTGACTGACAATCAGTACCAATAATAATGTAAGCATGTCCATAAAGAGAACATCTTCCAATGATGTTTAACACTGCTAGTGAAAGTTACAGTCACGATTTTGCATATATCGTACCTTTACTTTAACGGTGACTCAATAGGTAAAATGCCAAATTAACTTGTGCGCAGCTTTAAAACTGCTTTTAGACACCTATCTGTTTATATAAATTTACTGGGAAATCCATTCATTTAGAACGGAATTTTTTGTCCCTTGAACATGAAAACGTGTTTCGATGATAATGGGCGACGTAAAATTCTAATTCTGTTCTAATACTATGATAAAGACAAATATGCAATTTATTCACGTTAGGATGTATTTGCATTTCGAATTTCTTGAAGGAAATAGATACAGTGGAACTTCCCTAATCCGAATATCCAAGGGACTGAAAGTATAATTCAAGTTTTTGTACATTCAACCAAAATAATACGAGATCTTTGCTAACATTATTACCTATAAGGTTATAAATAAATATATACACATGCACACAGCTACGTAGTATATAAGTGAAATTGCAAATTCTTCCACTGAATTTAAGGAATTGTATATTGTAATGTATGTACTTTCAACGGTTTGAATATACCGCCAGAAATGTAAAAAAAATGCATTTTTGTGTGTGTGAAAATCATTAAATAAAAGTATATACATATATATAAAAGCGTATAGCACGCGACATAACATGGTTGAGAAGAAGCACGCCAAAGGCAAAAAAAGAAAGGGGAAAAAGTAAGATCCTTGTAAAAATCTTAGAGATAAAGAAAAAAAGGCGGGAAATGGAGGAGTCGAAGCTTAGAAACGAAGAGTTGCAAAAGCAATTGAAAGAATTAGAAGCTAAAGTAGCTCAGATTCAAATATTTGTTGGTACTACACCATCCAAGTGCTTTTTTGATTTTTGTAATAGACTGGTGAATTTCGGTACTATATCTTTTAATGCTCTCGGCTTTGCAGATTTTCTGATTAATATTAAAGGAAATTTGTGTCTTCCGGAAGCATTACTGCATGCTATGATCGTGACTCTTTTCTTACTACGTTTATGTGTAGTGCTTTAGTGCTTTAGTGCTGCAGGTTCTAAATTCAATGCCAAAGTTTCTGAGGGGAGCATTTTATAGTTAAACCCGTTCTCATCGCAATTATAAATTTGGTCATGAGTATAATTACCATTTTCAGTAAACTCATTAAACCCTCCTTTAAAATTATCAACTGTATTCATGTCTGCGGATAACTTCTCACCGCAACTGTTCAACTGACGAACCCCATATCGTTTCTTCCAGCGATCAAGCCACCCTGCACTTGTCGTAAATTCGTCCTTGTTCGGTAATCCAAACTCTTTAGCAACTGTAGGCCTTTGGATTGCAAAATTGGAGCAGCCAATGGAATACCTTTATTTCTTTGTTGTTGTTATAAAAAAAGTGATTTGGCAATGTTCTCAAACTCACGTTTTTTTACCATTAGAAGAAGATGCTTGTTTGGTGCACCACTGTTTTATTTTGCGCTTCCAATTTACATTGTAGAGAACGGCAACACTTTTTTGGATTCACCCCTTTCAAGTTTTTTTAAGAGCTTCAAGTTTATGGCGCATATCTATAAAAATCTTTTTTTTTTTTTTGGCATGGTTAAGTTATGCCGGGCGACAAAACTAATTATGGGCGTATTTATTAACGCACATGTCAATTGAATACATTTAAATTAAAAAAAAGTGTCTCGTAGACCGAGTTAGTGATTCAACTCGGATAAAGCGGACATTTTTTCGTTAGCGGCTCAGATAAAGCAGAATGCTTTTTGAAAGGAGCCAGCTCGGATAAAGCGAAATTTTTTTAAATGAGCCAGCTCGGATAAAGCGGAATGTTTTTTTAAAGGAGCCAGCTCGAATAAAGCGAAATGTTTTTTAAATGAGCCAGCTCGGATAAAGCGGAATGCTTTTTTAAAGGAGCCAGCTCGGATAACGTAGATGATAACCGGGGTTTTACTGTGTATCTAAATTTAGGCGATTGAGGAAAAAAGTATAAACATCTCGAAATAGACATATGTAATCTATATTAAGTTGGCAGGATGTTCCATTTAGAATAACAGAGTAGGTGCCTGGTTCGCTAGTTATCGATCACCCTTGCATATATGGAGATATGAGGTTTACTGTTTTATTAGAAAGTTTTAGTTTCTTAGAATTTACACAATAGGGACAATCTTACAATTCCAGGAGATTGGGATATCGTGTATGTTTTACTTATGTTAGTTCCTCCTTGACTTGTTTTTTAATTTTTTGATTTTACCCACCTATTTGTTTCATTTATTAACGTCGTCTTTGAAATAATGAGCAAATTTTTTTTGAGGATCACCTTTTTTAGTTGCTTCCCAAAACAGTTTTGTTTCTATCGTAATTCTGATTTACCTTCTATTAGTTCATATATAAATTCGCTTTGTTTATCATTACAGATTGTTAATATATTTTGAAGAGTTACATTTTGCTTTGCCTGAATGCCATTATCTATAAATATGCTGTTTTAATTGTTTTACGCAATAGTGAAATTAAATTCTGTGGTTAGTGTGTTTCTAGTTCTAATTGTATTATTTGCAATATTTGTTAATCTAACTAAAATGTATTAAAACTTTTGGCGTCTTCTGTAGAACCAGGTGTACACATGCATTGCGAATTTTTTGTGCCAATTTCGATTGCGTAAAAGTTGGTGGATAGCAAATTAGCCGAGTCTCCTAGATTGTGTTATGTAGGATGCATCGTTCGCTATTTATTTTCGATGCACTAAAATCGCAATAGTAGGCCGTGGCATAGATTATTTTGCTTTCGTGGGATCGCGCATCTAGGAAACAAACCACCGCTCGTTACATATTCGCGAACGCGCGAAGGTTGGCTCTAATTGTGAATATTAAACTAAAATGTTTACAGGAGAAAGGTGACTTACAGCGGATTTATATACAACGTCCGTAAGTTTTACAGGCTTGTACAAGATAATTAATCTTGTAAAAAACGTGTAATGCGTCGATCTATTTACGAGTTACCCAATCAATTTTGAAAGTGGTACGGTTTCTTTAAATAGAGATCCTTGTAAAACACAAGGCGCTAAAGATAGCAGAGACGTGGATGCCAATGATAATAAACACTCAATAAATGGATTAGTGCAAATGAAATATCTCACAGCTGATGTTTACTTTTCGTAATAAATACTTACGTATTTATTAGTGAACTATCACTGATTGCAGTATTTTTAGGACTGCAAAAACTGTATTTCACCACCAAATTTATGCTATTATTTTGCAATATATTTTATTTTTGTAGCTCTAAAACCGATTACATTTATGTATGTTTACATACATATAGGGTGAGTCGCGAGGAACGAACCAAACTCCAGGAACATATATTGCACACGTGAAAATAATGTAAAAAATGCCATACGTTTTTATCCGATATTCATTTGTTTTCAAGTTAGAGCTTAATTAAAAAGCTTTAAGTTTTAAGAGTAAATACGTCTTAAAATATTGCACTGACTACCAATGAAAAACCTCAAAAAGTCAAGTACGTTCCACATGAAAGGTTTTTTTCTTTTTTTATCATATATAACGTACTGCGTATCAGAGGGACTCAGAATCATTTTAATAATGTTGTCAGTGTATTGTGACAGAGATTTAACGTTTATTTTGGAGCTTGTATATTATTTTGTTGGAAAATCCCACACATTTATTCAAGTTTAGAGTATGCAACAAGCATGAAGTATATGTTCAAAGGTCGATGACGATGAACATTTATTAAGATTTATTATGATTAAAAAATGTTGACGTATAAAATTTTGTTTATAACTTGAAAACGAATGAAGATCAGATAAGAACATTAGCTCTTTTACATTATTTTTACAATGCATTGCGTTTACATCTTACGTGTTCTTCTTCGGTAGAAGTGGGTAGAAAAGTTGTTTGGCAACGTTAGAATTATTTTCGATTATGAATGAAAAAATTCTGATGTATGACGCCATGACTTCTGTTTTTCTAGATGCTTAATAGAACTTTTTTTTTCATTATAACTCATAGAAACTTCAAGCAAAAAGCAACAAGAAAATAAAGCTTTTCAGTTAGAATAAAGACATTTATAAATGTGTTCATTTAAATGAGCGTCAATGAGTAATTCCAAAACTGCTCTTCAGTAACATAAAATGATGATTTTAACTGAAACTGAGAGAGTTCATTGTTGGTTCGGTATGGTGACCCTAAAAAAAAACGCAATAAAAGGTGTGTGTCCTTTTCCATGCAGATTACCTCTCGTGAGAAACGGTTCTGTAAAGACTTCCTAAATCTGGAGCATGAAACATTGTAACTAATGAGGACAAAAAATTAGACGCCTTGCTTGAAGTCATTAAAAATCCACATTCTTTTAAATGTTAATTGTCTTTAAATTGCGGGTTTGGTAGATTGAATCGATACACATTTCAATGTCCAAGCGATGGAAATGAAATACCTAAGAAGAGTAAAAGGGATCACTAGAAAACATAAAATACGAGAAGATTTGAATATCGAATCAATAACACATTTCGTTGAAAAAAGACAACTTGGGTGATGGGGACATCTGCAGAGAATGGACAACAAAACACAAGTAAAACGAATATGGGCGACTAAACCAATGAAAAAGAGGAAAAAAGGAAGATCAAAAGAGTCCGCGGACCGAGTAGTTGGAAAGATTTTGTCGTAAAGAGGGGAAAACGTTGAACGAAGCTAAAGATCTTGTAAAAAATGATTGTATAGCGACAAATAAACAGCATCACGATATCTGACAAAATTCATTGTGTTAATATCACAAGTGCACTTGCAAGCAGATTTCCTAACCTAGAATTTTATTCTAAGAGATTACCTTCTATCTATTCAAATAACCATCATATTCGGTGTGCAACAAAATCTGGGCGCAGGTAGTCCGGAACGCCTAAAAATTTAATTCAGTTGATTTCCTTCAGTGTGAGGACACTATTGCTTCACAGTGAACGGCTTGTATTTCATGGTGTGTAAAAATCCAGCGTTAGACAAGATAGTATTACTATTGCTCAAATTGTCAAATTATTTCGTTGCTTTCAGTCTTCCCTTTGGTATTTTCTTGCGTTTTTCTTCTTATTATTGGTATTTATAATAATTTTGTATTCAATTAGTTTTTTTAAATTGATAATCCAATTCCATGTGTAATTTGCCAAAACCATGTTGTTCTGATTGTGACCAAACCAGCCTTGGGGGTCGTTTGGTCACAATTGGAACAACATGCAGCTACTAATAATAAATCTTTAAATTCTACAAAAATGTAATTGCAAGTGATTAATGGAGTTGATCGTAAAGATACGAAAGTATGGCAAAATAGCATGATAAAATGCATAGCTAGATAATACGACAAAATAATTTATTTGAACCATGAATATACGTACTTTGAACATGTCGAAACAGAATCGCGTTTTCTATAGTTGTGATTATGCGTGTACTGCACTACAAAAAAAATATGAACATGTATTTGAGGCATTTAATTTATGGTGACTTGATGATTGAATTAATATTAAACTAGTTGTATTTGATAATGATAGCAAGGACGGTGTCGTAGTATGGTAAACAACACAAAAGTATCTGCAATCTCCGCACCTCACAAATTCAATTAATCAATACGGGATGGTCGTTTCGAGGATACGAATGATCCTCATTCTCAACCAGTGACCGAATGATGTGAGAATCCTCTAAAACTAGTATGCATGTTATATCCATACTTTCGAGAAAATTAATATTTACAAGTACCTACCTTTACTGCCTACGTGCCTTAAAACAAAGACGCGCGAAATAATACGGAATACGGACAAATGGACGGAAAGGTCTCTTGTCATTGTAGTCTGAGGCAAGCCTTACCCCAATAAATTGAATAGAACTGAGTACAACGGTCCGTTCTTTCTATTCATCAGATTTTTGTTGCTTTTTATGTAAACCGTCGTTAAAATAAATAAGCTATTTAATTTTAGCTTAAGATTACGTATTCCTTGTGTTTCACATAAAAGAGTCAAATTCGCAACAGCACTCTTTTGTGGGATGTAATGCTCGTAATATTTACCTATTCTTGCCAATTTATTGCAGATTTTGCAGTACCCAATGTATTAATAAATACAATTTTCAATTACCTACTATGAAGCAAATTATTTTTCTTTTTTCTATTAAAATTTCCATTTTTGCTCTGCGACTGCAGTGCTACTTACCGCAGTCATAAAGCGAATGAAAGTCATAACTCGTACATAAAATAAAGCTGCTTTGCTTCCAAATCCGCCCCTATTTCAGTATACTTCAACGCTATGAGAATGAATTATGAATATCATTGTAAATTTTTTAGAAGGCGAGAATACAGATTTTATTCGCGTGAGGTAGTAAAATAAAGGGCTGGAAGAAAAAGTAGAATTTTCGAAGCAATTTCTGATTTTTATGTATCTTGCCGAAAACCATTACACTGACCTACAGTGATTTTATTATTTCTGTTGTTAGAGCAGTTTCAGGGTAACTTAGTGCTGTTGATTCCATGTTTGCTAATATTGGCTCTAGTTTTTATGATAACGAGAGCACCAAGCAGAAGCTTCAACATCAGAGATGGCCTTTGGGAAATTCAAATCGTTAATGAGCTTGCGAATATGAGGTCCATAAAAAATTCCAGCCTTTAATCTTTTTAAACTTACTTTGGGGAACGATCTACAAATATATTTAAAACATTTCTTTATATAAGGCTTTATGTAAAACTTTTTTTGTTGGCTTGTGTTATTTAAAAAAACATACAACCTGCATAACATTTTGAATAAGGCTAGTTTCTTTATCCTGCACTATTTGTTTGAACAAAACTGTTCAAGGTATTCAAAAGATTCAAATTCAAATATTTGAGGTTGTAGGTACTTTCATTTCGATGTGCAAATGTTCGAGGTGCTATACTCAGTTCCGTTAAGCTTGCAGAAACGAGTGATTTTGCAGTAACGTACGGCTCGGTTACTATCAATATTAAAAATAATGTATGTATTTATTTACTATTTTAGTTTGATTGTAATGTTGATGTAGATTTAGCATGGCTTCAATTGATTACTCAATCATACTCTTACAGCAAGGCGAGAATATGTCGGTGTATTTGGTTTGAGAATTTGAGAAAGAATTGAGTAATTTTCGGAAATTTGCTCTATTTGAGTATGGATTTCGGTATCTGGAACCAGACGCTGGCTTACCGAAATTTGTTGGGCTTCTTGTTGATTTAAATTTAAGATACGAGGTTTGAAAATGTGCAAAAATTAAATATATAACAGCTTTAAGCCACGTTCCCTCGTCAATACCGGCTGTAGTGGCTGAGGAATGCCCGGAATAGCCTGTTTAAACTCACGAATGCGTTTCGGAGATTTAATAAAAACTTTTTTGGTAGAAACTATTAATTGATCTACTTTTGGACAACTGTATCTAATAAATTCAGCTACAAGATGACATACATAGAGCAAACAGGTTACATGAAGCAATTGAGGATGAGATTGTTTTAGTAACTTTCCAGCTTTGCCCATGTTTGAAGCCCCATCTGTAACCAACATTACAAGTTTGGTTATCGATATATTGAACTTCCCAAAGGTATTTATTGTAGTTTCTACTATCCTTTCCGCGTTTGTCTTCTGTAATCGTTTCGAAATATATCGTCGCCGCCAATGAGTGCATACTCGTTCCTGTAAGCTTAGTTCCAATAAAAGGGAAGATAAAAAAAAATTGGCCCGTTTAAACTGTATCAAATAGAAAAAAAAAACTATGCATAGCAAGCTAATACAAAAATACGACAAGTATTTATCAACACGCCCACATAAAACTACGATCGTAGGTGAAGCCTTGTTGCGAATGTAGCCCAATTTTTTGCGAATTAAACCGTAATTCATGTTACCTTGTCTGCTTCCGCGCTGTTTTTAGACGCACTAATAATAATTTTTGGCAGCAGAATAAAATTCCAAAATTTACGTAAATTTAATGTTAACGTGGAAACAATAAAAGTTTGTTGACATGATACATGACTGTTGAATGACTTATTTTGGCCGTGCTAAATACGTCTTAAACGCATGTGTCCTAAATAATCGCGCCTCATGCATCACATTCGCAATCGTAAATTTTATAAATGACGATTGCATTCACTTGCAATATATGTACATACACATAAATACAATCTCGCGATACTCTGTACTTGTTCATTTATTGGGCCTTGACATTTTGAGACTATAAAAGTTGCTTAAATATTTAATTGGAAAGTTACAAACTTGTTAGTAATGTTAAATCTTTACAAGTAATTTAATAATTTAAAGGCTTTAACATGTACTTTAATTATATTTTGCATTATAGTTATACTAGTTTATTGCCTCAAATCTGGTTTGGTTAATCATCAACATCTTCTACAACGATTTTATCTTCTCCGTACAGAGGATTTGCAAATTCCGATTTTGAAACGATCTTGGAGCAACCTTCTTTCATTTCTTCACCTTCTTCAACCTACAGGAAAAAAATAATCTTGTAAATAACGACGGAAAGTTTCGCCGATGTTTGTAAAGCCACAATATGCAAAACGAATAAATTAAATACCAATATTAAAATGATGCCGATTTCGTGACTACGCTCGTCTTAACATAAAGTTCAAAGTGGATGCCCAGGTACGCAAGGGATAAAGCGATTAAAAAAAAAAAAAGACCTGGCTCGGCCCAGTCCCACTCGTTTGTTAGCACGGCCCGACTCGGCCCGCTACATTTATCAGCTCGGCTTGTCAAATTTGTCCCCCGTCGACCCGTCAGATTCACCGGTGGTCCTTCCAAACACTGTTCATATTTTCGTGTGCAAGTATCGATAATGAATTGGTGAGTATGCATTAATTAAATTAATGTAATAAGCATAATACCTATTCTAGTATACCGAAGCAAATTTCGACATAACATCCCCATGGCACCAACAATTGTGAGATTCCACACTTTATACTATATATATATGTTATAACATATTTTTTAAAACGTTGTCCCTGAGAAGATTAACTGCGGGGTCTCATTGCAAATGAGATGCTGCTATTTCGTATAATGCCATCGCATAATTATAAATCCATAATACGAGGAGAACTCTAAAAATGACAGGAAAAAGAAAAAAATGTTTTTAAGTTTTAAGCATTTTTGCATTCGAAGAAACCATTTGCCGAAACATTTGTTCCAATCAGAAATTTAGTTAAAACAACTAGTGTAAGGTACAATGAACAACTCATCAATAACAGTGCAAATAGGACTGCTGCTATGTGGCAAGTAATTAAAAGATCAAGAAATCGAACAGCATTTGAGAATAAGGGTATTTCTGAAGACGGTCTGGGGAACCATTAGCAATCGCCCAAAAATTTAATAATTTTTTCATAGATTCAGTGCACAATATTATAGCACACTTTGCCAATGTTTCGTTTCCAGCCTTGCCACAATTAAACTTGAATTCAATGTACTGTTTGCCATTCTCTATAGAAGAAGCAGTTACTTCTATAATTACACACAGAAAGGGAACGTATCGATGATGGCTAACTACAGACCAGTCGCTCTAACATTTGCTATATCGAAAACCACAAAATACTGCATGTTAGGTAGGCTCAATTACTTCCTAGAGAAAAATAACATTATTGCTAACAACCAGCACGTTTTCGGGAAAGGATATTCTACTTCATCAGCCCTCATTGACCTCTCTAGTGAAGTGGTGAGATATATCGATATGAGAAAAACTCCGATTGCTATTTTTTGCGACCTCGAAAAAGCTTTTGATTGTGTGCAGCCTAATATTCTGTTAGAGAAGTTGAAAACCTATGGAATTAGAGGAAAATTAGCGCAATGGTTCCAATCTTACCTGCAGAACCGAATACGATGGCGAAATAGAGATAGCGTGATTCAAAATGTTGATTCTCCAGCATTGCCAGTAAATGCAGCCGTTGTCCAGGGTTCGGTGCTTGGTGCTGGTCTTTTCAGTTTGTATATCAACGATATCGCTGTACTGCTTCACAAATATCTCGTTATTAGGTGAAGGTTCAAGTCAACAATCAACAACTTAGATGAAACCCTCTATAATTGGTTTACTCAAAACACTCTTGCAGTAAGCACTGATAAAACAAAGCAGATGATATTCCATACAAGATAACGGAATATCGACAACTTAATAGTACGAATGGGCGGAGAAGACATCCATCATTGTGATTTAGCAAAATTTTTGGGCGTTACGCTTCAAGACACATTATCATGGAAAGATAACTGTGAAATTCTATTCGGCAAAATCTCACGTAAGTCCTACCTTTTCCGATGCCGGAAACGCAAGTCTCAAGAGACGCTCTGATTTCTTTATATCATGCGGAAACTTAATCGAGCTTACAGTACAGTATACTACTATGGGGTTCTTCACTTCATATACAAAGGATATTTGTCGCTCAAAAGGCCGTGGTCCGTGGAATCGTGCAGACCGTTGTTTCAACAAATGCAAATACCACCACTATTGTGCCTATATCTGCTGGAAGCCGCGACTTATATATTTACTAACACTATTGCAGAGAGCACACTATTACTCAATAAAGATGTTCATAAGCATGATACAAGTAATAAGCACCCACTCCACGCTCCACCCTATAACAAACATGGCAGTAACACATTTACCGTTCAAAATCTATAATAAATTACCGAATACCATGAAGAATGCTCAAAATCGTAAGGAGTTCCGAAAACAGCTCAAAATCTACCTCCTCCAGCATGTATTTTACGCCATTGATCTGTTTATAAACAGCTAATCACGACTGCTTAAGCCAAATTAAATTTAAAACAACTTATTTTTTTGTTTGTTTTACTTTTCATTTGTGCTTGAAATTCTAATCGTTTTGTGCGGCACACTTGTGCTTACATTATAAAGATCTATTTTATTCTATGAGCCATTAATTCACTGTTATTCTCCTTTAAATAATCGACCGTTCGATGTGCTGTGTGCTGACGTCGCGGTAAAGGATTATGCGCCAATGTCTGCTGTTTCTTCTGATTTCATCGAAGTCTTCGGGCAAACAAATTGTTGTATACCAATCAGGATTTACTGTTTCTCGATCCTTAAGAGCAACGGTAGCAACAGGACCAGGAAGAAAAAAGCAATCATTTGCTTCATCATGGCACGGTAAGTGCCATCACAAATAAAATCGGTCTGCGCATCCTGGCTGTAGGTATATACTCTACTTTAGTCAATCTAAATAGTGCTATGTATGGCTTAATAAGATGAAAAACTTGTTTGGTAAACAAATTCGACCGTCTGAACGAGCTTGACGAGTCGAGCGGATATGACGGGTCGAGTGGGATGCCTGTCTCATTATAAGAAAGCTCACCCGGGCCAGCATCTGCAATATTTCAGCGCAGATTGTCCCACCCTGCGGACCGTGCCGGGCCAATACAGAGCGGTGCGACCTACTCGTCCTTCTAATGTGCAATGAAAGGAAGTATTATGCATGGAAAATACATACTTAAAAAGGGCAGAATTTTCATGCACATAGATAAAAGTATACTGGACTTACAGGTTCCATTACACTTCCACTGGACGTGGACGCCATTTGGTGTCCGTACATTGGATTATCGAACGTCTTATCCAAAGAAACGATGGAACCGCAAATCGATGTAACACCATCATCTCTGTTCTCAAATTTAGCGAATACAAATGGTTTCCTGGCTCTTTTTGATGGTTTAGTGATGGATATACTAGGTAGTCTAGAACGAAGTACTTATTTTATTAAAAAAAAAAACAATCTGGGAATTTCCCACACCTTTGAATGATGTTAACGTCTTTTAGTGGTCCTTCGTAAAATGCAAACATCAGGCCAAACAAAAGTATCACGGCGAATAGAGTTCCCACCAGTATTCCTACAGCATTTCTGAAAGCTTTTCCTGGATTTAGCACTAATCCAGAGAAGCTGGCGTTAAGCGAACGAATATTCCATGAAGACAGATCTAGAATAATGTATGACTATCATTAAAGAATGGTTTTGTTAATTTGAGGGGATATAATTGGTACCAGCTTTTAGATTATCGTAAATCCTTCTTGCCAAAAATGTGCTATCTCCTGTGAATTCACCCTTGTCCGTCATGGTTACTTGGTATACTAACGAACCGGAATCTGTCTTAATAAGGCTGTAGTACACATCGACGCTTGGATTATTAAAAAATTTGTTGAACCACCGTTTTATATCGAAGTCATCTTTTGCTTCGACCAGAAAAACCGATCCTAGAAGTATGATGTAATAGAAAATCATTAATATTTTTTACTTCGGACTACTAAGCTTTCTAGAGAATTGTCAAGATGTGATTATAGAAAATGGAACAGCAAGTTTTCAAATAAAAATTATTTAGTCTTTTACAGCACAAAAATACGACACAACTTTGGCTTTTTAAATGGGACATTCTTTATATTACTTCATTTTTTCAACGTGTCATTTGAATCCATGTAAACGTTTTCAAAATTCGCTTAAATAGCAATCGAGTAATTTAAAGAAATTCACTAATTTAGTAAAGTTTCCAATAAAGAGCAATAGAACCAGAAACGTAGGCTTTGGGTTGGCAGATCGTATATGCGATTGATATTGCGGAAAGTAGTAAGGAAAATAATTTGTATTTGTTCTAAATAGATGGCGAAACCAATTAACAATTTGTGGAACTACGAGGTAATCTAAAAAGCTTGCAGCTTAACGCAGAAACAAGTATTTGTTTTGTCAAATTCAGTCTTATTTGTCATCGTAAGTCTAAGTTTTGCCAGCGATGCTCCCATTTCTATCCAAATAATAATTGGCATCCTGTCAAGAGAACCTGACTCATTATAAAAAAGCTCCGCATCCGGAATATTTCTGCGCGGACTGTCTCGTGCCAAGACAGAGCGGTCCGACCCACTCACCTCTCTAGTGTGTAATCAAGAGAATATTATGCATGCAAAATATATCTAAAATTTCTTTTGAAAAGGACAAAATTGCTGTTCTGCGTTTGGCCTCCTCCCTCGATGAAAATCGAAGTCCTCCGAGCTTTGAGCCTGGAAAACAGAAAAAAATGTCTGGGAACCAAATCCGATCAATGGTGTTGCAATTTGAAGTTCATTAATTCGTGAATTACTGTCATGGTGACCGCTGAAATGTATTGGTGAAATATTTTTTTTTCAAAAGCGGCTGTTTTTTCACAATTTTTGCCTTCAGCTTGTCAAGTAATGATGCATAATATGCCTCCGTTACTGTTTTTTCTTTTTCAAGATAGTCCCATGATTATCCCAAAAAACAGTCGACTACTTTCCCGTCCTTTTAGGAGCCGTCCGCTGTTTTGACTATCCTTTGGGATCAGAAGTGTACTGGTGTATCCAAATTTCATCTACAGTTATTTATTTTTCTTTAACCACTTCAACAGGGCTTTGGAACAATGTTTACTTTTGCCTGGTTTTCAAATACAAGACCGGCTCGATACTTAAACAACAACTGAGCGTCAAAAGTATCTTGCAATATATGGTATGTGCAATTGTGTTACCAGAATATTTTTTAAGAGTAACGTTATCCTCATGTTGAGGCTTGAGGTAGACTAGACTAAGTTCTGGAGAATACATTTTCCTTTTTGTTTGAAAAGTGTGTGGTTTCCCGTACTGGTGTTTGGTATTTTGGTTTACGCGTTAAAGAGAAATTCGTTTTTTATTATGGCAGCTCTCATATTGTCTTGTAGTAAAAGAGGTTTAGGGATATAATTAGTTATTAGCATAGACAAAATAATGTCTATTTTGCTAATTGAGCTGTGTCTTATCGGGTTCACTTTATGATTTTTTTCGAAATGAATTTAAGCATAGAAAGCTAGTATGCTTTACAAAATATGTAGAAATGTTCAAAAGTGGCTGTTAATATCATTTATAATAATCTCAAAACTGATTTGCTGATACATAATATCACAGAAGAGGCATTCATGTTTATACTGTATCTATTAAAATTAAGAAAAAAAAAAATGTGGTACATCTAAGCCCAGAATGTGTCATATAATGTAACCTATAGGATGTTATGCGAAATAAGAAAGTTGATAACCGATTCTGATTCAATCAAAAGGTATGACAGAGAATTACTCTTTGTCTATAGTACCACTCACCAATATTTCAAAGTGTTCTCATTAAATAATAAATACTTGTATTTTGGTTGTTGGCTTCCACCGGTGAATTGTGAAAATCTGTGACTTCCTTGGTATTTACGTCGGAAACATCAAGGAAATCACTGATTTTCGAAGTTCTCCTTATTTTCAAGATAGAAGCGTTTGTATAACACGTAAGCATTGCTCCGTATTGTTATGTTGTAAATAATGCAATAATTTATTTTAAATTTTTGCTATTCAGCACATTCCAACGCATACACTATATTGTTGATAGTTTTTTCAACTACAACACATATTTTTTAATATACGAGGGAGGATCAAAAAATACCCGTGTTTAAAGATAGGTGGCGTTACTGGGGGATTTTGACGATATTATCGTGCGCATCTTTTAAACGGCGCCGTATAAAATTTTTTGTTTTTGTATAAAGGAGCAATATCACTCAGTAAAAGCATTAGAAGAAAGTAAAGCGAAGTTGGCTGCTGTCTATGGGGATCCCTCACCATCTACCACAGCATCGGTTTTGAGAAGCGCCCAAATCATCTAGCAGATGTGGTCGCTGATGACATCGTTATAAACGTCCGCGAGATGATTTTGGCTGATCGCCGGACGAAACTGCGCTAAATAGCAGAGACAGCCTTAGATGTATCGTATGGAATGGAAATTAATATTTTACAGCAAAGTTAAGAGGGTGATGGGTGCCATGATTGCTAATAGTGTATATGGATATCTAAGTTACTATACACTTGAGACGGTGCGACAGTCAAAATGATGGACCTTTTAAGGCGAATCTGCCTCAAAAGCGAAGGCGGTACCACCATCATCGACCGAAAGGTCGTGGCCACAGTTTTTTTGGAAAAATTAAAGAAGAAACGGTCCCACTTATCGAAGAAATAATTGTTCCACCACGATAATGCACCAATTCACACCCCTGGAGTTGGGGTGGCCAAATTGTGTGATTTGCGCTAACCGCATCTACCTTATTCGCTCGATCTCGAGCCCTGCAACGCCCTTTTGTTCCCTTTTATAATATTAAAACGTGACTCGCAGTGACAAAGTTCAGCTGAAACGAAGAGGTCATTACAGAGACAGGTAGGGTACATTGAAATAACGTATTCCTTGAAGAGGTTAAAGAAATGGGAGAGACGTAGTGAATAGTGTATCTTACAAAAAGAAGGTTATGTAAAGAAGATAATATTTTTTTTTTGTAAAATTTGTGTCTTCGTTCCTAACACGACTACTTATTAAACCACCTTTGCATATATCCTTTATACTATACATTTCGTGCTTTTCGTCCTGTAATATATTAGCAGACCTGTGTAATTTAATGTAGGATGCCATAAAATCACCCTTACAAAACTATATTGATAACCATTATTGAAAAAGTATAGTGTGAGGACTTACCACAAAATAAGGTACAATGCCCCTTGACGTAAACTGGACTTGAGCAAGATATCTGCCTCCAATCAGTTCCTCTGTTACAATCATAATTGTACTCATTTGCGCGACACATTCTACCATCATAAGAGCTGTATAGAGGTAGAATTGATGTCCAGAGCTCTGGACAACTGTCGTAAATATTATAAAGCAATAGTTCTTCCACGTTAAAGTTTTCGTTTCTAATAGCGATAGATTTCGGCGCCATATTTTTTTTTATTTGAAGTTCAACGCTGTAGGTATTGTTCGGGGGGAAAACAAGATCATCACCATGACACGGGGATCTCTCCAAATCGGGCACTGCTCGATTTTCATTCGCCCAACATTTAGGATCACCATATATCTCTCTCTTTAAGTCATCTCTGACAATTACACCTGAAAATTAGTTAAATTTGCAAAATAGCGGGATAATATCCGATGAAATTTATTACAGTCCTTGGATTCTTCGGAGAAAACGATATCTGAGTTGTCGCGTATTTCTATGTCTCCTGTTTCTGGAAGGTAGATCGTGCTTGTCGTTATGTTTCCTAAGGACATGAGGCAAATGTCGCCTAGACTCTTAGGAAAATGAAATCCACTGCAATTTTTCATATAATGTCCGCTCACCCAGTTTTCTCTATTGTCAGCATTCGTATTACAAATCCAGGTTTTTGTGACTCCGTTAATATCTGAAGTTTGAAGAGATTACTTGGTTATTTACGTGGATTGCTCCAACTTATTACAGAAATGAGGTATACACTATGCCCTAAATTGAGTAGGATAACATGGATCATCAAATATAGAGATTTGTTTAAATTGACAAAGTTGTGCAATTTTGGGTTTCAGAAATTCAGAAATTGTTGGGAAAAAGCTGAATATCATTATTTTCTTTAAAGTAAAATTCCATCGTAATTGTGAAAAAATATAAAACATGTTTTAGGCTAAAGGTGATTGGCTTAATTAAGTGTACTAACCGCTCATTACAATATAAATAAATGAGAAAGTAAACAGGTCCTTATTTTCTCGCAAAATTGTTTATTACAAAATTCAAGCGACCGATTTCGTGTAAAAAACGCACATCTTGAGGCCACCTAAAAGAAAATCCGTGTCTAATTACATTGTAGTATTATTTTAAAAAATTTTCCAATAATTTCCGAATTATTCAGAATTTTAAAATCTTCATAATTCAATTCAAGCAAATCTCTCTGCTTGATAATATGAAAGATATCCATGGTAACGTGGCCAATTTACGACATACTGTATAGTCACTTTCAAAATCTCTTACGTCTTTAATTACCATGCTACTTTAAATTTCAAAAAGAGATTCCGTATTAGGAATTCTAGCTTCGAAGTTAATAGGGTAACAGTTAACACGTTGAGTGATACGTGTGTGACGAGAAGCTTCACAACAGTCATCGTCTTTAGTGTTTTCAGAAATTCTGTTTTATTTTCTTTCTTTAAAAGTGCTGTTTCTGTTAGATTTTCGCTAATAGTTACCGTAAATCACGACTATATTTTGCCATTAACCATTACAGTATTAAGCACAAAACATCAATACGAAAAGAACACCACTTCAGAACATCCACTCTTAATAGCTCCTAGATCTAACACGCTAATACGAAAAACTGCAAAATTCTTACCATTTATCAAGAGCAGCCACATGAAAATCGATAAAAACTTAAATAACATAGCTTGAGATGGTCCCCGTTAAAACGCACAGATTCACATCAGATGTATTTACATACGGGGTTTCTGTTTCACTGGTCGGTTTTACTTGCGGGCGCAAAGGAAATGTGATCTTTCCCGAATGATGGGCGTTTGTTTCATTTTAAGTATTGAGGTGACTCACTAACGGATAAACTAGCGTTTATAAGTCTATCACTTAGTATGAATAAAAGTGCACTTCATATTTAAAATTTTATTGTTATAAGTTAAAATACGTGATATAACCTCAGTATTAGTTTTCTTAACATCGTAAGTATTTAATTGATTCATGACAGAATTGTTGTTGTAAAATATACTAAGTTTACTTGGCCTGAAAATAACACTTTTGTATTCTGCAATAAGTCCTCAGAAGTTGATAACGCGTTCTCTAAGAAGTCTTAGAATTTTCTAGTTTAACGATTAACAATTTCGCTTTACACAAATACATTTTTATTACATGTTAGTGTTTTTTCAAAAATACCTGAAATATCTCATTTTCCATGCATTCATACATTTTACGTTCTCTAACGGTCTAAAAAGTAGAAATTGAAGCTCACAAGAAAACTAATTTAAGCAAAAGAATAGATAAACTTTCTTCCCGGGGCAGAACACATCAGAAAGAAAAGCCGAGTTTGTCGTTTTGAAAGTTGCGGCATTAACTGTGGGGCAACAGCGATAGAAGGTAGAGATAAAAAAATACTCTCGAAAGCACGCCGATGACGCCGGGTAGGCAGAAATATGTCCGTGTGTTAGTGTATTTTTTCTCTCCTTTTGTTGCGTTTGCCGTGAATTATTCCATAAATACCATCTTTACGGCCAAAGAAACCCTCCAAAACGCAGGGCAAGAGGCTTCCGCTTAGGCGCAGTCGATCCGCCGTTCAATTCTCTATCGAACGAGTACCAACTTCGCATACCGCGGACGAACAGCTAAGGAGATAATCGACGAAAACCGAAGCGATGTCGATTTTTCGTCCGTTTTCGACCGTTTTCGAAAACTTCAAACGCCCATATTTCGTAAACCGTTAGAGGTAGCGGGCTGAAATTTTATGGGGAATATACACGGCCATAGGGTCATCGATTACCGACGTTAGATCGGCGGAATTCCGAACTTTGTTTTTTCGCCTCGAAAGAATTCCATCATTTTGGGTGCAAATGTTTACGGCCAAAGAAACCCGCCAAAACGCAGGGCAAGAGGCTTCCGCTTAGGCGCAGTCGATCCGCCGTTCAATTCTCTATCGAACGAGTACCAACTTCGCA
>LR737389.1:8672311-8734160 GCA_902655005.2 Marronus borbonicus
AAACGCCCATATCTCGTAAACCGTTAGAGGTAGCGGGCTGAAATTTTATGGGGAACATACACGGCCATATGGTCATCGATTACCGACGTTAGATCGGCGGAATTCCGAACTTTGTGTTTTGGCCTCGAAAACTTCAAACGCCCATATCTCGTAAACCGTTAGAGGTAGCGGGCTGAAATTTTGTTTGGAACATGTACGGCCATATGGTCATGGATTGGCGACGTTAGATCGGCGGAATTCCGAACTTTGTGTTTTGGCCTCGAAAAAATTCCATCATTTTGGGTTAAAATTTTTACGGCCTGTCGAGATCTCGGCGGCCGAACGAGCTACAAGGATGAAAGAAGAATTCCGAACTTTTTGTTTTGGCCTCGAAAACTTCAAACGCCCATATCTCGTAAACCGTTAGAGGTAGCGGGCTGAAATTTTGTTTGGAACATGTACGGCCATATGGTCATGGATTGGCGACGTTAGATCGGCGGAATTCCGAACTTTGTGTTTTGGCCTCGAACAAATTCCATCATTTTGGGTTAAAATTTTTACGGCCTGTCGAGATCTCGGCGGCCGCGTTTAGTCACACAAACCTCGTTTTTTGAATTTATTTTGGAGTTCAGTATGGTGCTAGGCTTTTGTATCAGATCTTGGAGTAATAGAATAATTATCATACTTAGTGTGTTTATAAAGGATAAAATTTTGCAGAGAGTTTATTAAAGAAAAAGTCAATAATTTATGTAGCCTCAACCAAAATGGACCATTTCTTTTTGTCTACAAATTCTTGCACTAAATTTAAGGAACTGTATATTAGATTTGGAACATTTTCTCTGGACGAAACAAAATTTCTTAGTATTTCAATACCAGAACACGCTTGGTCAAATGTAGAAATAGCAACAGTTATTTTATCATCATCTTCATGCTCGTCTGATTGCGAGTCTGAAACAAGGCATACAATTTTCATCTTTGTTAAATGCTAAAAGAATAGTTTTCCTTTACTTTGATGGATGCTAGCTCAAACTTATTTTTTTTGCATCAGAAACAGGAATTTATTTTTAATGTCTTCTTCTGGTGAAAAATCCATTTTGTATACACACCATCATCATTAACGCAGTCTACTTTCATTGCCATTTGGTGTAAGGTTCAAAACGTTTTTAATCCAGACAAAAGGTCAACTTCGTCATCCCAGTCATTAGTTCCCTGCACCAGCTTATTTCTAGCAAAGCCTGCTTTTTTGAAACATTTGGCAATTGTTCGAACTTTAGCATCGAGGTACCACGTTCCTAATTGCGTCAAGCAGTGACACTTGTTGGGGTTGCCTCTTCCATATCGGCCAAAATTTTCATTACAATCCCTTTTCTATAATACTGTCTAAGGTCCTTCGATTGTAAAAAGTCAGTCAGATTAGGAAATATTTCAGTTAAATATTTTTTAATTTTGTTTCAACATTCTTAGAATGTGTTAAACAGTTGTTAACAAACCGAACAATAATTCTTTTCTGAGCAGCAAACTATTTATCTAACTTTAGGGAGCACTTCACACGAATTTTGCATATCATCGACGCTTTTTGTTGTATTTGTAATACACTTCAAGTGAATTTATAGAACATCGCGCCAATAACAAGTGATTTCACCTTTTCAGTCCCATTCATATTGCTTCCAATTATCTACTTACTACTTTTTTCTACTAAAACATTTTTGATCTATAAACGTTAGGATTTTGTTAGGTAAACAAAAAGAAATCGCATTTCATCTACGTTAAAAACGTAATTTTCATTGCGTTGCCCAATTAAATCGGGTAAGCAGTTTCTTTTGTCAGTTGCAAATCTGCAGAAGCACTTTCGCCACACACCAGTATTTGGACGACATTTTCTTAAACCTACCTAAATGTCCCACACTACCTGAAAATTCTTCTTGACCCAGAACAGAACCAAACTGTTTAGCTTTTTAAGGACACCAGCCTTAGTTCGGACAAACAGTACTTGTTCAAACCAGATAGGTGGTTGTAGTTAGCGGTTAGTTTTTAAAGCTTTCACATGCGTTTAATAACTGCGCAGTGACTAGTTTGTGTTTGAAAATCTGTAGTTTCCTAGTGCTAGAATATTTGTGCGATATTGTTGGGTTAAATGCGTAGGTCGAAGTTATGATACGTTAGGGTGTTATGTTATTATTACAACGCCTCATCTACAAATAATAATGTTTGCTTTTTCAGTACGCCTAGGGGTAGGTACATAAAAATAATCACTTCATAATCTAACTTCTGACTTTTCACCCTCTAACTTCGGAAATTTGATTTATTCCCGATTTTGAAGTTTAAAAGTGGCTGCAATTAAGGAAATGAAAGCAGTTACGTTACAAAAGAAAGTCCAAATATTATGGCTACTTAAAAGATAATATGGAAATGGTGTTGGCTGAAGTTACTAATGCCAAACTAACTTTGAAGGCAGGAGCTGAGAAGTCTGAAGTTCCTAAGTCCACTTCCATTACTGGTAACCATATTTTGAATAACCGTTTTTTCCGAAGCTGATGAAAATCATATAATACCTGGTATACTAACGGGAGCAAACCGAATGTCCCCACCGCTTACAACAATGGATGCGAAAAATATTTTTTGGATAGAAGCGAACAAGTTGAAAAGCGCTTTGCCGACAATACACCCGGTACCAAATGGATGCGTGGCTTTATGACACAGCACTGAGACAAGTTATCAACCCATCTAAGTGTGAATATTAAAAGACGGAGAGCCTCAACATCTAAAGATATCGTGCGTGATTATATTGCATATCTTGAGAAAACTTTAGAAAACGTTCCTGCTGCAAACATCGTTAATAAGCAAAAAATAATCATTAGACGGGGAGCAAAACATGCCGATACGGTGTTAGGTTCGCCAAACAGTAACACATCTATCATATGGAGCATCTTCCTGCTGTTCAGCTTCACGACCAAAATGGATACATAATGGACCAAAAGATAGTTTTTACAATCACAGTACTAGCGGATAGTTTCACGAATGTATATCCCTGAGCTGGTTTGCAAATGTTGCATTACCGTATGTAAAAAAGCAACTCGGAAAGAAAGTTTGGATCGGCGATAGTGTAACCACTCACATATCAATGAATATACAAATGTGAAGCAAACAACATTCACTTTGTTTTATTTCTTTCAAATTCGACCCGCTTGTGCCAACCATTCGATATAACCTCTCTTAGGGCTTTGAAGCAGGTTTGGCGAAATACACTTCTAAAATGAAAGGAAAGACATCGTGGAGCTATTTCTAAAGATTATTCCACTTTGCTTTTAAACAGCACATTGCA
Organism: Marronus borbonicus; assembly: GCA_902655005.2. NCBI lineage: Eukaryota > Metazoa > Arthropoda > Insecta > Coleoptera > Scarabaeidae > Marronus > Marronus borbonicus. Next base: position 8,675,613 of record LR737389.1, read on the forward strand.
GTCCAACACAAAATCCGGGTTTCCTGAATACGGGCTCGTGTTAAAAAGAATCCCAGATGGGCTAACGACGCAGTACCAGAAGAAAACAAGTCCAAATGGGCTAAAGCATTTGGGGAATATCACAGACAGACAAGATCGTCAGATACGATGCCTAATAGGGCACGCAGGAAAGAACTGAATGTAAGTTAAGCGATATAATAAATGCTCACGCAGAATCTTAGTACTCAATAAACGACTTGTTTTACCGCATTTTACTTTTTAATGTCTTTCGGTGTGTATAATTCGGACTGTCTGAATTAGGTATTGTGCTTCCTAACTTCGAAATAAATTATTTTACGTTAAATCTGTGGTCAAACGTAGAGCGTTCTAAGTTAAGACGTTTTAGTCCTAAGTTCGAATAGCAGAAATATTTTTTGGAAACTCGCCGATTGAAAAGAGTCTCTGCCGAGGAATTGCTAGATTCTTGGTTATTGGCACTTCTTATGATTTTTTTCAAAGCCAATCAGCTTTCAGTTAATTGTGTAATTAATTTACACTATGGTTTATCCAAAAAGTGTCCCAAGTTAGGCACTTTTAATTTCGCTTCGATATTTTCACTTTTGCACCAATATGCGCGTCCCCTACACGAACATGTGGTTGTTGTCGCACATAAGATAGTAAATACCCGAAGTATTCCCGAAGAATCCGAGTTAGACTTGGCTAAGCACTAAATATTAGTCCGACTATTAGAAATACTTGAGTAATAGAAATTCGACTTACGGAAACAAAATTACTCTGCGAGATTGTTAAAACTTGGCTGTTTACAAAAAGATATTCGAATTAAAGAAAACTTCGAGTTAAAGAAGTTCAAGTTAGGGAAGTTCCGTTGTAAACAAGACTTTAATCGTAGCCTTCATTTTATAAAAGTTCAAAAGAAAAAGATGTTCTGTTGCCACTGCGAAGCATTCCAATACCGCACTGTTTGTTTCTTTCTAGTAGTATTCTTGCCTTTTTTGGTATCTTTATAATTACATTCTTCATCATCCATTCTTTTGCTATATTTTTTCTTTTTCCATATCGTATTGAATAAGCTCTGTAAACATTTCTGCTACTTGTTCGTTGATGTACACTGCCGCTTAGAGAAGTTCGGTCGGTTAGTAAAAAACATGAAAAGGTTACAGAAACAAACGAAACTAAAAACAAAACGCAATTTTATTGTCTGTACAGGTAAAAAAGACAAAAATAAATAAATAAAAAGTTTTTCTGGCATAATATAACATACTGAACATTATATTTTTTTTTCATCGAAAAAAACTCCTTTTCTGTTAATCACCGCTCGAATTATTCCAGGCATTCTTTCGATAAGTTTTGTTAAAACGGATCATGGAATATTAATCCATTCATGTTGCAGAATATTCCGTAAATGTTCTTGTGAAGTTGGGCGTATTTTTCGGATCCACCTGTCCAGTTCATCCCACAACAACTCTGTAGGGTTCAAATCTGGGCTTTGTGGGGGCCATGTCATTACTTTCAGGGTGTGCTGTTCTTCTTGCTCCTTTAGATAGTTCTTACACACTAACGCAGTGTGTTTTGGATCGCTGTCATGCATGAATGTAAAGTTACGGCCTATTATACGCAATCCTGGTGGCACTGCATGATTCTCGAGTATTGCAAAATAATTTTCCTTCCTCATTACACCCTGCACTCTGCATAAATCTCCCGTCCCAGCAAAGGAAAAACATCCCCACACTAACACAGAACTACGCCCTTGCTTCACTGTTGGCACAATGCAGTCCGGGATCATTTCTTTGGTTTTAGATCTTTGGACATAAACTCGTCGATTTTGCCCAAAAACCTCAAACTTTGACTCGTCAGTCCAAAGCACGTGTTTCCAGTCAGCTAACGACCAATCTAGATGAGAACGGGCCTACTGTAACCGTTTTGCTCTGTTGCCCCGAAGTAATAAGGGTTTTCGAATGGCAATGCGTCCATGAAGGTCCGCTTGTTGAAGCCGACGTTTTACCGTACTCGTCGAAACTTGTTCTTCATGGCCGCGATTGGCTTCGGCTGCTATTAGCGGCGCTGTTAATTTTTTATTGCGTTTGCTTAATAATACATTCTCAAATCTTCAGCTTTTGTTGTTTTCCTAGATGCTCCGGGACGAACATGATTTTCTATAGTTCCAGTTGTCCGATATCGCTTTATAATGTCATTTACTGTTGAACTTCTCATATTTATTTTTTCAGCAATTTGTCGCCCCGAATATCCTTCTTCAAATAGCGTAATAATGCGTGAACGTTTTTTCTACACTGGTAGCCTTGCCACGTGCCATTTTGAAGTAAATTTTCTTAAAACTTTCGCGCAAAAACGACAGGTGCACACCAACACACGTTCAACAGTAAAATGAAGCAAATTTATATCTTTACGCTCGTGATAAATAAACAAGAATGATACTGCGGTATATTTCCTAAATGTATTGTTCGTTAATAATCCCCAAACGACACGTTTCAAAGGATGGGTACTTCCGAGAAATTCTTGGAATGATAATAAAAGGGACTTTATTGTGGTTGTCGCAATATTTCTACTTTACATAATAATTTATGGCTTTAATCCCTTAGAAAAGAGTGTATGCTTACTATTTTTCTAATTTTATGTATTAATAATTGTATACAGTGTGATATAATAGATTTTTATTGTATGACCGAACTTCACTGAACGGCAGTGTATATTGTTATGATCATTATGAAAAGAGTACAGATTGTGAAAGAAATCTGAATCAATTTTAAGACGAAATGCCGACTCCTTATCCAAACTTTATTATCAACAGAATAAAAACAGTAGAATATTTCGGGAAATGAAGTTTCTGACTTTTATGATTATTGAACTCAGAAGTATCTCAAGATACAAAATGTTATTCATAGCCTTCTTATTTTAACTTCTTCAATTATGTGCTGGATTATGCGCCATTCTGGCATGGGAATGTTATAGGATATAACTTAATTTTCTGTAGATAATATTAACGTATATTCGTCACACCATGTCAACCAGCACAATCCTCGCCGTGTAATATATGCGTTTATCTACGTTACTGTGTCCGTTTGCGCGCAACAACCTTGCCAACGTTAGCACAGGTAGAAGAATTTCAATGACCGAACTCGCTCCGTACGCTTATTCCTTGCCACCTGCAGGAAACGATGACATATGATGCTTACGATCCCGTCAAGAATAAACAAGAAGGAGATGGACACGTAACTTCGAGATTATAGAATCGAATTCACAAGCGATTTGATAAAAAAGAAGAATATACGGGATAATTACTCGTACTTCAAGGTCGGAAAACAATGACGCGGAACGCCGTGAGTAATGTCGGCGATGTTTTCAAATTGGAAATTAATTTGAAACGGCATTACGAGCTCTAATGCGATGGTATCACGGTGTTATTGAGTCGCCGCTTTATAATTGCAAATTGCTTCTCGATTCACAATGGCTGTTGTGCTTTTTTCTAACAACAGTCATTTTTTATTGGAACTGACGACATTAGCATGAATAAAAATATATAAGATGCTATACAGAGTGTCTCACGAGGAATTATATTATAATATGATAATGTACTACTAAAGCTGTCACGTTCCAATTTTGCAACAAATATATTTAAGTTAGAACTTGTCGCGTTATCTTATTGTCAAAATTGTAAGCGTTGTTCGTACTGGTTGTTTTTGATGCGGCTATTTATAAGGTTCTGTCTGGATTGCTATTGCGTGGTTCTACGAGTATTTAATCTTTTATTTTCCCTCATTATTTGTTTCTCATTTGGTTAAACACAAATACATTACATTGTAGTGTTTCGTGGTTTTATTACTATCAGGCTCTTGGTGAAGCGCAGTTGCTTTGCTGTTTTAAAGCAATTACAAATAGAGGACTACGGAGGCATTATTACAATCGTCCATTGCAATATAAAAAATAGAATCGAACGCAGATTCAGTTCACTTTCATTTCAATAATCAATATGATAACAACCACAATGAGTTTGTTGCGGAATCAAAAAAAATAGCAGATAAACTACATCAATTCTGATATCAGATTTTAAAAGACTTGAAAAAATACTAAAGTTGTTAAACTGCATGCTGTTTATGGCACTAACAATCCAGCAGATAAACTATTGGCTGAAATATGTTTAAGGAAGAGCCTTGGACGTATCTATATATACACTTTTGGTAACAAATTATAGACATCCATGTGATGTATTCAGTTTTCATATCTTTTTCTCTAACAATGCGCAATTCCTTGAATACCTTATACATTTTTCATTTCGCCGATGCGGAATTCATTCCAAATATGAATTGAAAAAAAATTGTCTCGTTTCCAGAGACCACACATCCTTAATTATATCCCATTGCTATGTCCATCAAGAGTTAATTAACACTCGTTCGAGCGTACTTTCCTTGTCAAGCCATCCAATATATCTTTCCGCTCGTTTTTGCCCTTATTTATTTGCTCGATGAGTGCGTATCAATAAAGTATCCGCGAATATGTCCATGTGCTTCTAAGAACGTCCGTACACGTGTATTTTATCGTTGCGTCGTTATCTTTGCTCGCGAAATATTCACGGTATGCGTAATTCTTGGCGCACATTCGTTGCCCCGAATAGGTAAAATAATGTCGTCGAAACGTAAAAATCGTCCAAGGAAACGAGGCTCCCCATTTATTTATTTTACGCGATACTCTGCGCTAGTCGCTAAATATCCTTTGACAAATAATAGTATCTATCTGCTCAAGGTATCGTCGCGTTCGTTGTTGTGATTCGACTTTTTACAATAAACTACTAGTCTACCTGTTTGTTCAGCTGAGTTGGTAAGTTATGTAATCTCATGTAGTAACAATTACTTTGTAGCGGAAAAATTACCGTGATGTTTGTAAAAATGTGAATATATAGAAGATTAGCGAGACAGGCTTCATTGTTTAACATGCCTTTTTGGTTAAAATAAAAATAAAAACATTGTACCTAGGCCAGCATACTGACTATTTTAAAACTAAAATAAGTAGAAAGTATTGGAAAATCGGATAAAGCTGCTTAATTTGGTATTTGTTTAACACCATTGAAAATTGTTTTAGAAATTCGGAAACCCTACGCGATCCACCTCCAGAGTTCCTGGATGCTTGGATAACTTAGTCCTCGATAAACCTAAAGATATTGTTCAAGCATTTACAGACTCGTTCGTAAGGTATCTACTGTTCTTAGCCAATTTGATTAAGACTTATTAATTGTTCTTTTAAGGTTGAAATTTTACTCCTAGTGAAGCTCTTAGTCTAGATGTCTTATTCGCGACCGCACTCCAATTTTATGTGAACCACTATGTATAATTTTGAATATGACTATCCAAATATCTACCTTCCCAAGATGGAAAATCGACGAGATTAGGTCTATATTTAAAAAGAGGGGATCGACGTAATATCTATAATTACAAGCCAATTAGTATTGGCCTATAATTCTAGATATTACGCTTCTCTGTTGAAGTTTTCAAACAACTTTTTTAAGAAAGAATTTACAACTACATTAAACCTTACCAACATCAGTGGACGATCAACTACTACCAATTTAATTGAGCTTACTCAGGATAATAGCGTGAACCTTAACAAACAAATTCATTCAATAGATGCTACTTATACAGATTTCAGCAAAGCCTTGAACACGATCGAACATGAAGTGTTAATATCAAAACTCTCCTCATTGTAATCATCTTCATGATCGTTCACTGTATTGGATTTTTATCTCTCCCGTTTGTGGCATACAATGGTGTACTTCAAGGTTCAAATTTAGGCCCATTTCTTTTTAACACATACTTAAATGATACTTTGCACACTTTAGATTCTAACTTTCTTCCTTATGCAGATGATTCCAAAATTTATAACAAATTTATTTTAATATCCGATTGCTTAAATTTGCAAACGGACGTCACAGTAATTAACGATTGGTTCCCTCTTAGCAGCATTCAAATGCGCAATACGTGCCTTCATTCGCTCCTTTCAACCAAAGATATTAGAGATTATATCTCTAATATCCGTAGAGTGGGCCAGTTCAGAGATTTTGGTGTGCTCCTGATACCCAGTTGTCGTTTTCTTCACAATCGGTTCCTCAGCTTGCATTTTTATTTCGAACTTGTAGTTCGCACCAAGATTGAATCTTTACTTTCTGGTATCTCCATTACCACCATCATCAACTGCAACTTGAAGGAGTTCAAAAGAGGTTTCAGAAATACCTGTCATAAGTCAGATGTTGTGCATCCTCCTTGTGGTGTTGATTATGACAGCTTACTTCGGAGATGCTACCTACAGTTCTTATCTCACCGTAGGGATAGCGGAAGTTTTTTTTTTTATGTTAAGACTGCTTTTACTTTTTCAAGTACATTTTGTAGTGCCTTAATATAATTATTAAGTTTCACGTTGCACGGTTGTTTGAAAAATGTCATCGAAGAGCATAGAATCTACACTAATGTTGCGTCCCTGCATCATGCTACAACAAAAGTAAATAGTTTCCGCTAGTCAATATATTCTTAAATAATAAAATCATCAAAAGTGGCTATGGAAATAAAACAATCGCCAACACCATTAAACAATGACATTAAATGATGCTAATTTTATAATTCACTTTGAGTCTATCTATTATTCAAGTAAAGTGTGCCTGAGTAAATCTTTCATAAGAAGGTGTTAATTTGAAAAATCCAAATTGGAATTCAAAGGTGAGTTAAAGTAGTTATTCAGAAGTCGCTGAGTTTTAAAAAGAAATACATAAACATCGCGTTTATGAAGTGGAACTTCTCCATAGAAGGTTAGTTGTCGTTTAAATTTCTATAATTCACTCTGAAATTGAATTTGCCAATTCAAATCAATTTTTAAATTGCTGAAAGGGTGTTTCAGAGACACTCCTAAATTTCACGAACCTCAATTCCATCAAGTGATATCCGAAAAGCATAAAATTTCGACATTTTCTCTATTTTTCCCCACGTAAAACATTACAGTAGATAGGCTAGAAACATGTCAGGTGGTTTAAAAGACCCTATTCTGGGCAAGCTTGAAGATTTCCATAGACGCTTTAATAACTTGATAAGAGTATCAAATCAAGACTGCCGTGATAAAACAGATGACGTCTCCGGAAATCATGAAAATCACGCGGATAATATAGATGAAGAAGCTAGCCCAGGAACCTAATCTTGATGATAATACCCTGTTACAGAACCAGAACCAACACAGACCTCAAAGTTGTTCTGATGCCGAGAATTTAATTAATGTAAAGGTTAACGTTTACTCGCCAAATTAATGCTCAATAACTTAAATTCTCCATCACCAGGTAATCGATATATTGTAGTTGGGGCAGATGGATTCACAAAACTCGTGGTGATGAAGGCAGTTAAGAATACGACCTCCAAACGAGCAGCTGACTATTTAATGGAAATTTGCGATATCCTATGACCGCCGATGAGAACGGTCACAGATAGAGGAAATTCATTCACATTCACATAAACACCTAGTGCACATTAAGAATGCAACTGTTTTCCCCACGGCAATTGGGTAAGTAGAGGGAGTGAATAGGTCAATCACCTCCATGCTAGGAAGATCCAGATGGATGAGGTTGGGATTATTATATCGGGGGCCTATGTGAATGAAGATAAGATATCCGAGAGACGATCTGTTGCAGACCAATTAACAGGTCAAGTACAGCAAGAGAAGAGCAAATCCAAAGGAATACCTAGCGAGAGATCAGCATGTTTTGTTTACTGTTATCTTGGTAACCAAACAATACTAACACCAGAAATTACTTGGATACAATGGTCAAATGCAGGACACGCTTTTGGCTATAAATATAAATTAATATTACATTGATTTATTTCTAAATTAAGAAACCAAATATGTGATAGTATACGGAGTGTTCTATTTAAAATAACAAGGTAAATGTACGGTTGCTCCTTCCCGTATATATGAAAATATTTTCGAAAGATTTTAGCTTTTCACTTATTTTATACACAATATAGGCCTAATTGTACAATTCCAGAAGGTGGGTACAGCTGTATATCCCTTTCAGAATTAGAATACATACACTACGTATCCAAGACAATATCGATCAACCTATCCTCGACGTGATTATGTTAAATCATCTTAACTGTGTATTATACATCAACAAACCATAACGATGAAACGGAAGTAAGTGAACCGAGAGAGTTTTGTACACAACATCTTCTTGTGCCGATAACATCGTCGAAAGAACTATTTCTGTACATTTATTTATTGCTTCCTTCATCGCTGCCAGCGTTTTTTTTATCTTTATACGATGTTATTGCCGCTTCTGCATAATCGACCAGCCAACGTATCAAAGTCACGTCTACGATGTCATCGGCCCATGGCCGACAATTATATTAATTAAACGAGGCGATAAACTTATTTGATATTCACTTCGCTACCTGTGTTCTTTCCGATGGCCTCCAGTTACAACGTCGTGAAGCGAGTTCTTCGAGGGGAAAAAATGGTAATTTGGCGTTAGAAGTGCTCTCTAGGCAGCCTATACGGATGATTCACAAAAAAACGGGCTATTAATTCTGACAGATTGTTCTTCTTGAAAATGAATCTCAAATTGTTTTTTTACGCTTTTCGAATGGAACAGGTACAATAGATAAAACTATTACCTTCTATATTTGCAAGATGTATAAAAACATCCAATTAAAATCATTTCCTTTATAAATTGACGGATAATAAAATCGCATTTGGAATTTATTAATTGTGAGCAAGTGAGATCTGACAAGAAACTGTTATAATAGAGAGGGAACTGGGAGTACAAAAACTTCTGGTAATCTTCCACTACGTTCCGTTCGGTGCTTTCGAATTAAATTAGATTTTGAAGCGATTTTATACGGATCATTAGGAATTTATAAATTCCGTTTTAAATATTTTTGAGATTAAGATTGAAGAAGAAGTATTATTTAACTGACGATCCTGAACGTACAGTGTCGGACATAAGTTAAGCAACTGCACTCTCGTACAGAAGTTATTCATAATTATCAAAGACTTAAAAACGGTAGATGATTTAATGTACGGATTTGAAAATAAAGATATCAACATTTATTTATATAAGAATATTTGGAATATCAATAATAAATAATAACGGTTCGTTCATTAATAGTAGGGAGACAAAAGTTAAGCAACGTACAAAAATTAATATTTAGTAGCATAACTATTGTTTTTTATTTTACCGCTGCGCACCGCTGTGGCATTGATTCTATAAGATTCTGTAGAGTACCTTGAGGAATTTCTGTCCATACTTGCACAAGGGCTGAAAATAGTTGAATACCTATTGTTGTTTCCAATTCGTCGATTAAAGATTTCCCAAAGGTTCTTAATTGGGTTGGAGTCCGATGACTGTGAGGGCCAATTGAGAACGGTAACGTTATGTTCTTGCAACCACGATTTTACCACTTTAGCCGTATGTTTCGGGTCATTGTCATACTGATAGGGATCTCTTCGTCCGCGTATGGATACATGACGTTTTGCAATATGTCTCTGTATACAAATTGATCCATTATTCCATCTATTTCGTGTAACGGTCCTGTACCGTTGCTGGAAAAACACCTCCACATCATCACACTTCCACCCCCCGCTTTACTCTTGTTTTAAAATATTTGGGATCAAGTCTTTTGTTAATAGGGCATCTTACGCGGCACTTATCATCAGAATCTACCAGATTAAATTTAGATTCATCACTAAATAGCACCGTATTCCATTTTTGAACAGCCCAAATGCTCTCTTGCAAAATTGAGGCGGTTTATTCGTTGCTTCTTATTTAACAAAGGTTTTTTTTTGCCGGGGGTCTACTGTACAGGCCTTTTTCCACTAATCGACGCTGGATTGTTCGGGAACTAATTTGCAGCCCTAGTTCAGCTTTTATTTTAATTTAACTTATTAATTTTTCGATCAGTATTTTTGATATCTCTCTTAATAGCAGATATACTAAGCTTTTATTACACTATTGCATCGCCCTGTATAATAAATTGTCAGGAGTAAAAAGGGACTTTGTATTTTCATTTGATATCGAATCTTAAACATTTTCAAGAAACGCTATAACGAAGAAATGATTGACTTAAAATGAATAATATACAGGGTGTTTCATTAAATAAAATAACTTTTAATAAAAATATCACACCAATTTAGTGGAATATTACGTGCATCTCATTAGCAATTCAGAACTACATAGGCGCCTGTGTATTAGGTCCTTTTATGCCTAACTTAAGTGCCAAGAATCACATTTGTCTACCTCAATGTTTCATACACTACATAAGCACTAGAATATACATATTATTGTTTTGATAGCATTCAATAACATTTACATAGTATTATACGTGCACAGATTCTACAATCAAAAAAGAACGCGTCCGTTCTATTTAGGTACACATTGCATTGTTACCTTTGTTATTTCACGAAGCCACACCATCAATGACAATAATATTCAAGTATTCTATTCCTAACAATCATCAGGCGGCCGCGGCTAATTAAATTATTTAATATTCAGCGACACGTCGCGTCCTTAAGATGTTACAAGTATCCGTGCTTACTTAATTTTTAACGCGCGCATATAAGTTGTAATAAAGAGGTGGCGCGTTACGGCACAATAGTCCGAACGCAATAATAGATGTGTACTTGACCGCCTATCAGCGGTGAATTCGAACGAGCGTCCGAATCCAAACTATAGACGAGAATATAGTAACTGGTAGCGAGCGGCCGAACATCACTCGAGCATTGCCGGTTCTTGGATTCTCCGGTATGTTCTCTTATCGGCGGCGGTTCAGTGCGTGTTGGGAGGTTTGAGTGTATAGATTGCACCGAGAAGTTTCATTGACGTTTTCAGATCTTCGTATCTTTCGCGATTGTTTGTGCATATACTTTCGATTTTACGTTGGTAATAAGTGCTTCTTGGTGTGTTTTAATTTGTTTTTCATCCTTAGTTGGTTGGAGGAAGTTTTTTTTTTGTTCCCGGAGAAGTAATTACGGAAAAGGTAAATAATAATTATTTATTTATACCTGCAGTAGCTTACAGTATCGAGCTTTATTTGGTATACTTCTTAAGTTAAAAAAATATCTTTGATTTGTTTCGGCTTGTTCAATTACTATAAAAATAAAATAAATTAAAATTAAAAATTTATTGGCAAATAGACGAAAACTACCTCAAATTATAATTATACACAATAAAATGAATATAAAATTAAAAAGTATGTTTTTAGTAAAAATAAAAAGACATACTACAAATGGTAGTTGAAATGCCGTCTGTACGATTTTCCATTGTGTTGGACTTGAAAACAATCACTTTGCAGGTTCCAACAATAGTCTGCCATCATGTGTGTATCCCACCTTCCTTGATACCTTTGCTCCATTGACTTTAAGTCTGGATGGAATCCCTCCCTAGTTCTTCATTAAATTCACCGAGGCTTTCCGGACATCTGTATAAATGGTTATGTTGAAATTGTGTAATTTAATCCTTACCTTAGCACTCATTCTCTTAAAGTTAACCAGCATATTTCGTACGAGTTCTTCGTAATGCCTTATTGTTACTCAACAAGTTCTTAACAGCAGTAACAAAAGAGCATCAAGCAGAAGCTTTAACATCAGTCACAGCTTTTGAGAAATTCAAGTCGTTAATGAGCTTGAGAATTTGAGGACCATAAAAAATGCCAGCCTTTAATTTTTCTAAACTTACTTTGGGGAACGATTTACAAATATATTTAAAGCATTCCCCTTCTTTATGTAAGGCTTTAACAAATTGTTTCATGAGCCTCAGTTTTATGTGAAGTGAAAGCAAAATGATTTTACCCTTGTCAAGCAGACTCATTTAAATGTAATACGAAATCGTATAAACATCTTTGGGAATCGAAAAGAAAACTTTTTGTTGTGTTATGTGCAGTAGGTATCTTTTTTTGAACCAAAATTAACAATTTAGCGTCCTTAACATTACATCGTTTAAAGAAAGCGTGGCTAAGTATAAATAAATAAATAAAACATATTTTTTTGTGTGTTGCTAGTTTTCTTACATCGCTCTAGGAGGAAAGGGTTTATTTTAAAATCAAAAGTCACTGATCTGAAATTACTTCTGTTCCTTTCGTACGTTTCCCTACAATGGCATTATTATAAGACATAGTTCCGTTATTTTTAATATCAGAAAATTTCCAAATTCCCCAGTGTTTTCCCTATTTTTTAACGAATTTCAACACTGGTATAATTTGTTCTGGGATTTTTTATCTTAAAACTGTTTCTATAATTCCCCCTTCTATTGTTTGAAAGTAAAATCCTTATTTAAAGTATATTATGCTTTTGAAACATTTGAAACTCATGAAATGTGTTGTTTTCGGTATCCAACCCTATATTCAAGAAAAGTGAATTAATAATCCTTATTACCATGTTAACAAGTTCTATTGCAATTATGTCACCCTTTTAATATCTAGTATGTGGGTTTTGATATACACTACAGGCCATAAGTTTGGAATTACTTCAAATAATAAAGTATTTTTTATATTACTTTCATGCTACAGTTAAACAATTATGCTATATAGTACGTTTATATACATATTTACAAGGTGGGCCAAATTCGATACCTTTAATAGGGAACTTATATTTCTAAAGAAATTCGACTTATTAATGATTAATTTGCTTATTTACCACCATCCATAGCCATCTTAAAATAATGTGAAATGAAGAAAAACGAATAATTTAAAAATTGTATAAATAAAATATCAAGTGTGTTATATCATTCTAAAGGTAATTTTACATGCTTTTCAATAGTGTAAAAATATATAGGGTGTTTCATATAAAAAAACACAAGTCTTTTGATAATATCTCAAAAAAATAGGAGTTAAAAAATAGAAAAAATTAGAGCATAGGATTCTGCGTCAAAAAGCGGCTTAATATAGTTTTTATATGAATCAACCATTTTCACAAATAAAAAAGTTACAAAGGTTTTTAAAAATTGCACATTTTAAGAAAACGCTCTGTATCTCTTATATTAAGGAAGATATAAAAATAGGGATTTCACCAATCGATTTCTCTTTAAAATCGAGCTCCAGAAGCTTAGGTCAGTTTTTGTCTAATTCCTTTGGAAATATAAGTTCCCTATTAAAAGTATCGAATTTGGCCCACCTTGTACAGCATATGCAGTTGTGAATATTCTAAAGTTCAAATAGTAATACGAATGAAAATATAATGTATCGTTTACTACAGTGGCGAATAAATCTTCGTAATGGCAGATACTCGACAAGTAATAAATTTCATTACCATCCATTTCACTTACTCTGCTTACGTTTATAATTGTTTTTTATACTTGTTTCATTTTAATTCTTGATTGTAGCGGCTCTTTTATAATTTCATAAAGGTTCAAGGTAGACTTGCGTAAAATTGAAATCATGTTGATGTTTTGGCAATTAGTTTGTCTGTCTGAGAATATGTGTAGATTTTTGGTTCATTTTCCTTAATATAAACATCCAAACAAAAAACTTTTGTAAAAAAAAATATTATATTAGTACTTGCAATAAAGTATATTACGGCACTAACAAACGGCACTAATTTAAAGATTGAAAATAATTACTGGTTGAATTGTTTAAATATAAAAATCCTACGCGTCATCAATATGAATCCAAAGTAAAATTGTGTATTCTACTAATGTTGGCATTAAAGCGAATATTATAAAATGGGATAATAAATTTTGGACAAACCTTCCTTTTCAGTTTTGTCATTGACCCTGTTTTTGTGTTTGTTAATTTGAATCATTTCAAGTGTACATTTCGTTTTGCAATTAACTTCTTTATTGAATATTGTCGATACATTGCCCAAATTAAATGCCCCTCCCGTGTTTATTGTATGCTTTTTTAAATCTGTAATGTTATTTGGGCATCTATAACCATTTACAATATAAAGACCTCTCTAGTATTTTTTCTGTATCAACTGTACATTTGTTGTGTATTAATTCGGATAAATCCAAAGTACTTCTCTTTGTTTATAATATATTTATAATATCATCTTACTATTACGCCCTTATCTTTGGAGAGAGGCTAAAATAACATAAAACCATCATAATTGTTCTAATTTCGCAATACCAGCGGGAAATTGTCGACTGATGTGGTGCTTCATTACCAAAAACAGAAACCAACTTGGCGAAACATTGTTGTTGAAATAATCCTCTTCGAAAGTTGTACAAAATATTGTCTCGGTTTAATTTAATTTTTCGAGAGATTTGTCAGTTTTAAATGTTTGTTGTGACTGAAGCATGTATATTGTTGAAACTTTGGGTTACAGTTCAAGAGATATTGAAATGAATTTTGATAGGCGGCATTTCATTGATGGCGATCTTTAGGCGGCTATGTGCAAAACTAAAAAGGTAACTTTTATATACCGGGAGGGAGTATAGTGGTATTCAGTTCAGACGGTTGAAAAGACGACCGCTTACTGCAGCCTGACCAGCGATCGTTGGACTGTGATCATTCGTATATGAGCAATAAGCTAGTTGTTATCACTTGCATACATATCTGACAGTGGGACAGTTATAGGCGAACGAATAAATCAATGGAATTAATGGAAATATTTGAATTTGTTGCGGTTTTCGTCAACACAGAATTTGAATTCCCCAATTAGTCTATTAGCGCTAAATGTGCAATTCCTATAGATTTTGTTCTGTGTTGGTTTCAATGTTATTAATACCTGTTAGCGTTTTATCTAACTTTATCATTTAAGGAAATAAGTGGTCTTTATTTCGTCTGCTGCGGTCGGTAACAAGAATTATGGAATAATTTAGAAGATTATATTTATCAAGATCATCATGAGCATTGTATCACGAAAGCAGACGATTTTGTATGTAAAAAATAGCAACAGTGTTTATCGATTCTTTCGCCTTTCTCAAGTTAAAACATCCCTAAAACGGCCTAGATTTTCATTTTTTATATAATATAATTTTAGGTGCACATGGCTTTGTTTTTCGTAGGTAGTTATATTTATATTGCACGTCAGACTGCAAAATATTACACTTAAATACACTAAAATATTGAACTTAATCGTTTAGTTGGGTGACCTGTAGGATATAAGTAATGAGAGTTTATTTGTGTTTGCCATCACAATATTTAAATACGATTTTCTCCAATAGTTTCATATTTCTATTAGGAGAAAAGTTTGTGTAATTGCTTTTAAATTTTGTTTTGAACGACTGGCAAGCAACGAGAGACTATCAGAGGCTTACTTCCGTGTGTATTGTCCAGATTTACTTTAGTGCCATTGTACATTGTAATTTCACCTATGGCCTGGGGGCAATTAGCTCACATCGTTAACATCACACGCCGATATTTTGAATATAATTATCTACTTAAAGTCTAGCGTACATGATTTCCTTTTAAGCTTTAACTTATTAGGCGAAATAAATTCTTGGATGGTGAAAGTCGCAAGTGATAATTATTAATTTCGTATAAAATATGTTGGATTTCTTTAGGAAGATAATAATTATTACATCATAGCGCTATAAAAAAGGAAAGGTTCATAAATTTTTCTTCGGCAATTAATAGATCTTTTACATAATTAACTGTATACGTAGGTTGAAAATGAATAAAAGTAATTGTTAGAATTATTCACATTTTAATACTGTTCAGAGAGATTTTAAAAAGAACAAAACTAGTCTATCTAAAGCTGGGTTCATCCCGATACTTATAAATAGAATACACAGGATGAACTAAAGTAAGTACCTATATATCATGGTAGTCGTGTTTTATTATCAATTAGAACAAAAATAAGACAATTGGTTAAATCATAAATTAAAGAAAAACAATTTAATTGAAAAACACTGTCATGAAAACTCAGATTTTTTGGTGGGACAGTGTCTGTATTTCTAAAACTTTTGAAAAATATGTGATGTGATATACTAGCCCTAACCTATTTACAGCCAACGTTGCGTTAACGCAACAAGCCTTTTCCGATTTTTTAACAATATAATAGGATGTTCAATTTTAATTATGTGTCGGATGCATTTTTCCACAAATATCTGACTATCTAATAGCATACAGGTATTCATTTTTTGAAATTTTTTTGGTATTAATACTAAACTCAATATACCTACTTTTAGTGATTATTGTCTTGCAGTTGTATTTTTCTCTTGTTAGTTCCTTATTTTATCTTTTCTTTGAAGTTAGCATGTTTACATAATAGATAAAGCTACACTACCCGACAAAAACATAGACGCGGTATCGTTTTTATTTACGAAACAAAGTTTATAGACATTATATAAAATGTAAATGAGGGTTATTAGTACTTGTTATGTAAATAGTCCATTTATAGATATTTGTGGGAATTTATTGCTTTATGAGGGGTAGTTGAGATTTTCCCAGATCAAAATAGGAATTTTAAATGCGACAAAAATTTAGACCCTGCGCATTAATTACATTAATATAAGCAAAAATGTTTTAATTTGATACTTCTCTTTATATGCAGCGGTTGTGCTGGTAAAGTGTACACATCTTCTTAATCTTAACACCTAAACTGTTAGTACACTAAAATTTGTTTGTCTAAGGATTCAAGTTTCTTCTCTTTAATTTGCTGTTTATTTTTTTGTCATAAAAATGGTAAGTTTGTGAAATACGTACTATGTATATATGCATAGGTACATATTACATATGTGCACCTTATATTGTTCTATTCCTAATCACTCTTTTTATAGAGTAATTACGATAGGAAGCGAGCTTTAACATTAAAAGAATTAGAAGAATTAGAAATTGAGAATTTAGATTTGGAAGAGGGTGATGATGTCCAAATTAGCTATCAGGCTAATATTATATCTCAGTACAACCGGTATGTGGGTGGCGTGATCTTCACGATAATACTGCAGCCAACTATCGGATCCAAATCAGAGGCAAAAGGTAGTGGTGGTCCTTATTTCTTAACGCGATTAACAATGCAGTGGTAAATGCATGGAAATTGGACAGGATTGTATATACAGAAAGACCAATTTGATTGATTTGATTGACCCTGATTGATTTTAAATTAATTTTAGTTAGAACAGTTTTGAAACAAGTGGATGCAGGACCAGGTCGGTGTGGAAATATTATCAGCCAAGTTCTTCTCGAAATTCAGTTTAATAATGCAGCCCATATTATCCAAAAAAATGCCGAAAACTAGAGACGACGTAGTGTTTGCAAAAGTACTATTGTATATTTGTAATGTGCCGCTTCATTCAAATTGCTTTTCATCTTACCATAGAAAATCTGTCTGTCCGTCTGTTTGTACCAGTATTTTTAATGTATTAAATATAATTAGTATAAAAATGTTGATAACCTTCACAGCTAACGTTGCATTAACGCAACATAATTTTTTTCTAAAAATATTGTTTATTTTCAAAAGACATTTTTTATGATACTGTTCTTTATGGTAAATTAAACAATTTTAATGCAAACAATTATATTATTTGACAGTAATTCTTAGAGTGGTAGTAAATGGGTTAATACGTTATTGATCTAAATGGCCCTCTCTTCAAAAATTTTCCATATTGTGCTTTGACTGACAAAAAAGACATTTTAAGGTTAAATAAGGTAGCCATAAATTTTCAAACTCAAATTTTTCGATTAGCATTCGTTAGTAATAGAAGAATATTGTCCAATAACTAGGAGAAACGAGATTTGTTAAGTATTTTTTATCCATGAAGTCGGAAAAACTAGTACAAGGTATCCAGAACGATAACAGCTACATCGTATCATTTTTCTAGATCTTGATAGAAGCTTGGTCGACAATGGATCGTTTACACACAACATGGTGATAATTTAAGACGACTGGAGGATGATAACTAGTTAGTGGGAAGATTGGGAAACGATGAATTTTTTTTTAACAAAATCATTTGCTCAGATGAATCAAAATTTGGCAAAATAGAACTACATATCGTTTTGGATTAAACGTTTGATGGGCCTTTTGTTCCATCCAGTTATGCAGGAAGAAACAGTGAATAGGGGAAGAAACCTTCTTCGCACATACGTATCTAACTTCTTAAATAACAATATTTCATTAAATCAGCCACAGCTTTTACGGTGGGAACAAGACGGCTAACAATGCGGCAATTGTGAGGGATTATTAAGTCAAGAGTTTCCAATCCGTGGATTGGAGATAGTCGAGTTGTTGAATGGCTGGAGAGTTGTTGAGAGGCACTCCAAAATGCTTCCGATGTAATTCCTGAAGGAAACATACAAGGGGAGGTTCAAAATGTCGGAAATATGTTTTATATTAGTTTCACATTGCATGTGCCGTTAATAAGAGTTCACGAGCTGATGTACAACACGCCTTGTTAACAGCGAATAAAAAAGATTTTCATGTTTAATTGGGACCTTGCACTTTAGTAGCAGTTGCAGTAGCACTTGCAGTATTCTCTTCTATCCCGTCAAATTTATAACGCATTTATATTCTACCGCAGCCTTAGGCAAAATTCCTCTTAATCCCTTTTATGGGGTTATAAACGTAAACTTGAAAATATTGTCGAATATTTCCACAAAGGAATAATGTGAGATTCATAGAACACTTAGTACAACAAACAAAGCAGATATCGTCTTGTATTTAAAATAAAATCCATCTTGATAGTAGTTTAGTTTAAATTTAACTATCGTAATAAGCGGGTGGTGCTGAAATGGCAAAACGGAAAGAAATTTCCATCGAAACGCATTCTGCTATTATTACTTTACGTAATGAAGGATACTCAATGGCAGTTATTGCGAAAAAATTAAAAATATCGAAAAATGGTGTATTTAGAACATTAAAACGGGTGGCGGAAACGGGTTCTTTGGCTGATAAGAAACGTTCTGGACGCAAAAAGAAGATAACAGCTGCTGAGGATCAGTTAATGGTTCTTGTTTCAAAAAGAAACAGATTCCTAACGGCTCTGGAAACAACGCAGCAAGTCAATGTTTCACGAAGAAATCCTATTTCGCATTCGACCGTGGAACGAAAATTAATTGCGACAGGCTTAAAGGGACGAGTAGCTGCCAAAAAATCGCTTTTGAAAGTTCAAAATAAAAGAAAAAGATTGCAGTGGGCACAAGAACACAGACACTGGACATTCGAACAGTGGTGCAATGTGCGGTGGACAGATGAGTCCAAATTCGAAACATTTGGCTCCAAACGGAGGACGTTTGTTAGGCAACAGGTTGGTGAAAGAGTTAGTGAACAATGTATTTTACCTACAGTGAAGCACGGTGGAGGTAACGTAATGGTTTGGGGCTGTTTCGCGGGAACAGCTGTAGGTGATTTAGTAAGAATACAGGAAATACTTCGGTAAGAGGGCTTTCTCAAAATATTACAAGAGAATGCTGTACCAAGTGGGGAACGATTACGAGGTCGAAACTTTACGTTTCAAGAGGATAACGACCCTAAGCATTCTTTTCGTATATGCAGAAACTATATAGCATCTCTGGAAGAAGAAAATCGTTTAAAAAGAATGATTTGGCCACCTCAGTCTCCTGACCTGTCGCCTCCCGAATTAATATGGGATGAACTGGACAGAAGGATTCGCCAAAAAGGAGTGACTAGTTCACAAGATTTATGGAGAAAGCTCCAGCAAGCATGGACCGAGATCCCAGCAACATTTTTGAAATCTTTAATTCTAAGAATGTCACGAATATGTACCGCAGTAATTAAGTCAAAGGGTGGACATACAGACGAAAAATCCATATAGACCTAATTATAATTAGTACAAAATTTCTTTTTTTAATATTTTTAGTTTTGTATAGTATACTCAATGTACAGAAGTAAATTAAATTACAAATAACTTTTTGTTTTTATTCGAATTAAAAAAAACTGTATTTTTTAATCGTCCCCAAATATATGAACGGTAGTGTAGATTAATGAAGCTGGTAAAAATTTTAAGGTTCCTCAACGTAATCCCTGAGATATTGGAAACTTTTTATTAAGGAAGGAAGTTGCTCTATATATATTTATAATTATCTGTAGTATATGAAAAGGGAGCATATTAATTAATTTACGTATATCTATTAAAAATTTTCTAAAAATTTGGGTAAGTAAATGTACAGATTTTATCGTTATACATTTTTGTAAATGTTAATCAGCTTTACAAATACTTATAACATGGGATACTGCAATGCTTATTCGAAATACGTAACAAAGAAAATTCATGGGAAAGGAATATATAAGTATACACTAAAATAAAAAAGCACAAAATGCCGGGCCTGAACCAAAGTAATGAATAAAACACAAATTAACTGTCTTCAGAAAAAGAAGAGACACGCAAATTAGTGGAATGAGTCCTTAAAAACAAAATACAAACTGCAGCGTACATCAAAAGGATAAGTTTTCAAAACACGTCGTCGTCACAACTAAATTAATATTACGGAGCAAGTCCGCTCCATATCCTACCAGACAGATAGAATTCGCAAACGCTGTTCAGAACGGACTTTATTTGTGTTTTGTTCTTCAATTGTCTGTAAAAGGTTCACGAACAGTTTGCAGACAGCAGACTTGACTGAATTGAAGTGCATTCGCTTGTACTCGGCATAGAAAACATCTAACGAAGTCTTGAGATGGACGCGTGTCTTACGCAAATGTAAAAATTAATTATTATTTAATTTTCGAAGAGCACAAGAAAATAGAAATATCTTGACTTTGGGTATGTGTAATTCAAAATCAAAAAAAAATATTCCTAAAAATTTTAAAATTAATTCCATTGTATATCGGGGTATATCCGTATCTAAAATAAACTTTTTTTGTTATTATTTTAGTGGGACACGTAATCTTACCGTCTTATATATTTCTTTGTACATATATGTGAATATCGATGTTTACTTTAGATTCCATGTACTGAATAATAAGTGATTATATTTCATGAGCAAATGTACGCCTTGTTTGCGTCATAGTTCGAGTTACGTATGTATGCATGTTGTTGCTATCGATCAAACTATGTATCTGTCCTTTATTCCATATGTGTTAATGCTGAAGTTCAAAGGCGTGGTATATAAAAGGAGAAATCTAGATTTTTTCTTTATGCATAATAATGTGTGGCAGCAACAATTAAAAACTACGAACCTTAAAAACTTGCTTGGTTTTACAGAAATATTGAATAAGTTTTTACGATAGTTATTACGAAATAGTTTTATTCAAATGTATTTATTTACATAACATATCGACGTACTAAAACCGTTCACAGCCAAATCACAAAAGTTAAGGTATTCATTTACATTTACGACAACGAAATAATTCAAGGATTATTTTGGATGTTTTTTTTTTTTGGGGTTACTTTAACTCAATTCTTTATCACTTATTTCTCCATCTACAATAGCGAGTATTAATGTTACAATAAAGTCTGGTATACTAGTATTAGTGCAACGGCACAAATGCCTTTAGTCACTGCAACCTTTATAGATCTATTGTAACAAAATGCTTTTATATATGTTAGAGTGGGTGAAGGCTCTTTATAAACCTTAATATTACTCTATGTGCTTTTACAAAAAAATATTTCCAAAGATGTAAATTATTGAAAATAGTGGAGTCTTTTTTTAAGGAAAACTAACAAAAATTAATTCGAATTTTGCAAATGTTCGATTAAATTTTGATGTTTTACGAATATTGAAATTAAAATAATAAAAATTAATGAATTAAGGTGTAAATGCACGCACTGTACCCCAATGACCCACTGCAATATATACGGCATGGCAGCATTTTGTAATGTTTGTGTACTTGTGAAATGATATGTTGAAGACAATCTACTTCGCAAAGAATTAAAATTGGCCTGGGTTGTACCTGCTTATAAAAAAAGGTTCTTTTTTGGGATTTTGGAAGTTTAATTTCACTATTTATCAGAGGTGGCGATTCACTATTTATCGGGTCCATAACGCCGCGCGCCCTCCCCCACAAAATTTTTTTTTTTGTGTGTTGTTCCATAATACTGCGTTTGGATTGTCAGAGTTCAGGCTAGAGCTGGCGTGAAAGATCTACATTATTTAAGCACTAAAATAAAGCAACACGAAGAATCTCATGGTCACAATGCCTATATGGCATTTGCTTTACTTGGTAAAATTAATATTCTGATAGAGCTCAGCCGAGGCCATGATGGCAGCAAAAAATCCCAATTTCGTGGTATATTTAGGGAATTAATCGATTTTTCTAGTAATTTGGATCTGACACTTGGGGAACATTTGAATAATCCTCTTTTTTTATATTTTTAGTCTTTTAAGGGGAACGTCAAATATAATGCAAGATCATATTTTAGATTCTATGTTGCTGTAGCAGAATACGAATTTCAGATCAAATTAAAAATTCCGATGTATTGTGGAGATGTAACAACTTGATGTCAGATGGTAATTTTATTTAGATATATCTTTAATTGCAGATTTTTGGGGATTTAAACGAATAAAAGATAGGCGCCGTCCAAGCACATCAGGCCTACCAGTGCATTGCGGACATTTTCTTACATTTACAATCGCCCCTTTCCTTCTCAAAAGGTCACGCACTGCCACTGCTATTTCTAGAATCCAATATAGACAAGTTTCACTGCAGTGCAAATGAAGTTGCACTTCAGTTGAAGTTGGAATGAATATCTTGGAGTATTCTACAAAAGACACAAACTGAGCACTTTATTGCGGATTGCTACCTTCAAATTACTTTTAAATCTGGAGGAGTGTTTTAGTTGACAAAATTCATTGATACCAGAAGCAGCTGAAGAGCACCTCAGAATTATCATCAACGAATTACATATTTTTATGTATTTCTAAAAAAATATATATATTACTGATACTAAGGGAGAGGGAGGGCGGTACTTTCGATACTATTTTAAATTATTGAGGTTATTTATTAATTGATGTAAATGGTTTATTTTGTCCTCCAATTTGCAATAAGAGGGAGGCTTTTAAATTCGAATTTTCTTTGAAATACCAGTAAGAATTAACCGTTTGTGTGAGTTATGTCCAGCATTGTAAATTTCCAATAAACTACCTAGGGAGGGTTTATTGCATTACAGTTATTTCCAAGAATTAATAATTTACGATAGATGTTGTAGTTCTATAATATAAAAATATTTTTATTATCTGTTTGGTGATCCATTAAATATAGTAAATTTACAATTTTTTAGGAAATTAGCGAAAGATTTCATCAAAGATTTTATTACTACCTCTTCATCCAAAATAAATGGTGGTTCTTAATTTGATGAAAGGTGTAGGTGTAGAAATTCCAGGAAATTTTACTCAACCAAATGCCCACTCGTTCAGCACCCTTTCTCCTTGACATATCTCATCGCATGTTACGATTCGACTTTTCTTATTCCAAAAAACGCTTGACCGTCGAACGGGTGCCCTACTTATGACAAATACGATTGCATATACGTATACAAGGGCACTTATATAGATGTATGAAACTTGTTCCCTCGTTCTTCAGTTATATACGTCGTTCTACGTATTGAACATGTTATCAACTTTCTGTTTCGTACGATTTATAATTATAAGTTGACTTTATACAGCGTATTTCACGAAGCACGTTAATTAGAAGTTTTAATGATGTTATTATGAATGGAACTCTGAAATTTTGGATTTGGTAGTTATAGAATCGGACCTATTCATTTAAAAAAAAAACTAACCGACAAAAAGTGAGTCTGTCTAGTCGCATTGAAAATTTTGTCATTTCCCCTATTTTACCCAACACTGACCTACATGCATTACATCATTGAAATAAGAAAATTAAAATCTATTGATTCACCGTCTACCATTTTTTTTAAACTAAGAAGGCGCAATCAGTTTCTGAAGTAAACATTGTTTTCAAAGAAGTTTGTCGGATCACCATTTTCACTTTGAAAAAGTAGATTTAGTTGCATAACATTTTTCAATTCACCTCTCAAAGAAGTTAAGAATGTCTGAAATCGTAAACCTTTCATAATATTGCAAAGCTGTTCTGCCATATAATATTTATCATCAAATTTGGCAATAGAGAACAGTAACTTCAGTTCCTCTTTTTGACAATATGTTTTTACCGATTAATTCTGTCTGTAGAGTGCGTAATTATAGACCAGCTCTATGAAATAGACAATCTCATTTATTCAAATTAAATACTGATTTGATTGCATGATCGCAAAAAAAAATTTGATAAAACGCTAGAGCAGTTAATGATTTGATCACTCCATACTTCGTTAGAAATTGTGAATTAGAAGTGCCATCTCAAATTTAATTCTATACTAAGTTCAACTTTAATCAGTTTCTTATTTTTCGAGGGTGACAATGTATGTATATCCCCAAAAATATAAAAAAAATGTTTGGCCCCGAAGAGAATCCCAATTTTATGTATGTTGCCCTTAAATTTGGGGCCGAAACTCTCAAGTTGACAACCCTATGTAAATGTGTCCAATTAAGGGGGAATTTACTGTAACAGCAAATATTGGAAAATTCAAATGTTTGGCTGTAGCTTAATAAACGTGTTTTACTTGTCAGCGATTTTGAATTTGTAATTTAATTGTATTAAAATTAACATACAACAAACGTGAGGCTCTTGAAGTAGAGGATTCATGGGTAACGTGGAACGTTTATAACGACAAAAATATCTCATTGTATCAAGAGACTCCGGCAACAATAACGTTTCCCGTCGCGCAAATAGAAAATACAATCTAACTTCAGAAACGTTACGTAAACAAACACAAGATAAACAAACGTGTCCTTTAGGTAAAAAGAAAAACATTTCTTTGCAATAAAATATAAAATTTAACAAAAATTATATGATTTCTGAGCACTCTGTATGAAATTTTGTAGCAATAACGATCAGATGTTGTACGCATGAGCTTCCGTTTTGCTCCATAAAAGTAACAGCAGTGCAAATCCTAAAATTTTAATACAATCGTAAATATCTCTAAAACAGTAGACCAAGAAAGTTGGTAACCACTTCCGATTCGACCGCAAGCGTTTCCTAGTTAAATGAACAGTTCCGATGCCATAACTACCTATTACAAAATTTCAGAGTTTCATTCATAATAACATCATTAAAACTTCCAACTAACGAGTTTCGTGAAATACCCTTACAATAGACGAAATTCTAATTATGGATAACTTCGCTGAACAGCGGGATGAAGTACATACAAAGAGAAATGAAGGAAAATTATTATAAAAGATAGTACGACATTTATGTGCATCGTAGTTACTCAACAGGTAACTTTTTTGGGAGTACGATATCTTTGTCGTTCTTTCCATTGTGCTTGCATCGCATTTTGAAAGGTGAAAGACTTGTCTATGACCGACGTATACGTAGATGCGGTAAACATATACATAAGTGAACAGTATGGATTTGAAAGTATGTAGACCGTTAGTTTGGTAAGACGTCTTTCTCTTTATTACTTTCGAACGTGAAGATGCGTCTACTTCCCATATTAGAAAAAATATTGTAACCTTTGTCTATTAGTGCATAATACATTATTATGTTACGAAGTTGTTACTTTCTATACATTTACTGTTCTTACGATAGCCCAAGAATTCATTTTTTTATGACGTAAAAAAGTGATAAGATTCCGTAAATCTATTTGGCAACGTATTAGGCTCGTTCCAACATAAATCACAAACAAGTCAGACCTGTTTCGATTGGCTAAAAGAAACCGTTTTCTGGATTTTTCTGATTGATTTCACAGGATATGAGTGGCTCTGACTAGTTTGTGATTTATGTTGCAACAAAGCTATTATTTGTCTGCATGCAAGGTTCGTAACAGATAGGGGAGTAGCGGAAGTAGAACTTTTAATTTGTTTTTTTTTTTCAATTATTTAAAAGATAAAGGGGGTTTTCGAAATTATCAAAATCTAGAAAGTGTTATTTTTTGGAAACTAAGCAAGATTTCGATGAAACTTTTTTTTTATTGTGAGTTAGATTTAGTTACCTGAACAATCTGAAGGCTTGAAGAAATTTTTTTAACTTCCGTAAAGTTTGAATTTTTCACTTTTTAAGATGTTTTTAAAATTTTAAATAATGCTAATATAGCTTCCCAGGGTAACAGCAACGTGAGAGAAAACAATAGGCAACAGACATGTTGCCTATTGTTATAGCATGATGTTGTATAGCAACATCAGTGTTGCTCCGAGTGTTTTTTTTCCTACCTCACAACGCTCTTTTTGCTTGGTTTGTATCACTATCCTCTAACATAGCCAACAGTACATCTTTTGCTATACTGTTTGCTATGTCGGACGATCTAACAAAAAATATGTTTGCATAATATTTACATTTTTGATGCGTGGTGCTTCGCATGAGAAATTATTTATCAATGATAATTCATTTCTATATAAATGGCGTTTAGAAACCCTAATACCCTTGAAAAGGCCTTATAAATGTTATTTTGCGGCTGCCTAAATTAATTACGTGTGGATGGTTTAATTATTTTCAAATTGAGCAGTTCGTATTAGAGCTAAATTCTTTTTCTATTCCCTAGTTATTTTGAAATTTCTTTTATTTTTTATTTATTTATAAGTTTGAATATAATGATGTAACCAGAGAAGATAAAGTAGAGATTGTTTTTGATTGTCGATGAGAATTATATGAAACGCACAGGGAAGCAGCAACAATATTTTACATTTCAAAACATTTACCAAATACTTAAAATAACAACAAAAAGTTACTGTTTTTCAATTTGATTTTTTTATAAATTTTTTAAATCATATTCTAAACAACTTTTTGTTAGTATCTTTTTTATATTTTCGCTAATAAATGCAGTGTTTGTAGCTATTTGCAAAAAATCTAAAATGTTATAGGTATAACGGAAGTTATTGTCAATACTTAATTTGTCAACAAATTATAAATAAAATTTATTTCCATTTAATGCCGATTTTTTGGTGGTTACTGTTCTTTCACAGTTCCTTTTTATGTAACAACTGCCTATTATCGAATATTTAAGTTCCTATAAAAAAAAAAAAAAACTGAAAACGTTCCGTGCACAAATCTTATTACAATAAGTAATTTAGGATATTCTCGACAAGATAAGATACTATTGCATATTTATTTTGATTATAAGCAACTAATGTTCAACTAACCTAATTTTCCGTTTGGAAAGCAAATATTTGACATCCTTACAGGTAAAGAATTTCGCCTTGGTTTGGAATTTTGTTTGCAAAAATCGTATTATGAATCAGATTCTTGATTACGTGTGTATATATGTTTTATGTTACTTACGTTTATCAAGTCTTTGAATACGTAATTTTGACAAACAATTATTTGCCATTAGTCATTCGACATCATTACACACTACGCCATAAAATTATGAAATAAATTTAGTAGAAACAATTTGTTCTTCGAAACAGTGCTCGGACAAATAACATTTCATACTTAATGCTATTTTTCAAATACTGTAGATTTTGTGGTCTATTTTAGATTTTTGATTATTTATAATAATAACCCATATAAAAAATCAAGGGACGTAAGATCTGGGCACTCCGGAGTCACTTTACTGGTTTTTTCTTGTTAATCCCTCTCTCAGAGAAGCATGCGCCATTTGGCAGAAAACAAATATCGCCATTTGGTAAGTTAAGATCCATCTTCAATTGGAAACATTTGCGCAAAAGTGCATCCTTTAAAAAATCCAGGTCAAAGAAGAAAGGACCAATGATTTTATAGTGAATTTTCCGTGCATGCACATTAACTTTACGAACGAAGGTTTCGAGTATGTGCTTCACTAATCCTGCGAGGATTCTGTCTACTTTAGTACCTGCAATTTTGTCCATTTAGGCAAAAAGAGAGAATCACATCTACATATTCTTAGGACGCTGCCCCGTATTTGAAATATGTTTGACATGCCCAGTTTTTCTAAATTTTCTCTCGAATTTACTCACTGTGGATTGGCGAATACCACCATCTGGCTTGGGCTGTCTTAGGCGAGCCTGATGTGATACAAGGTCTTTTGATTGTCCTCCCATATTTTAGTTACTTGTTTTATGAGGTTTTATCTAGGTCACAGAAGGGACTAGCACCGATAAAGGGCAGATTCGCTGCTTCTCTAGCCAGCTGGTCTGCCTTTTCATTACCTTCGATCCCTTGAGGGCTTGGGACTCATTGCAAAGTAACGTGGTTTCTGTGTCCTAGCCTTTAGAACCGCCTGACCGTCAGTGAATATAGTTATGGTTGCGCCCCGTATCCCTATCTCAATGTTCTTTATGACAAGTTCAAAGCAGAGGTCCTTATTTGAAATATGTTGGTGTGGAGTCTTGTCGACATTTTGGAGTGGTAGCTAGAAAATATTAGATGATTACGCCAAAAAAAAAAAGCTGGTAGAGAGCAAATACCCGACAATCGCAAATCAAGTTCGGAACGCGACGTCTAAATAGTCTGAGTAAACAGGCTAAAATGTTGCGAGGATTTCTCATAGTATTCTACCCGGCGCTCTTGAAAACCTAAACTCAATGTGTCAATTCATTATTTCGAGATAGTAAAAAAGGAAGACCAAGAGCCAAGTGTCTGCTTACTTATTATCTTATTAATCGGCTTTTTAGATTCGTCACGCCTTTTTTTCTCCGTAATTCTGTTTATTTGTCTCTTTACAGTTGTTACCGTGAAAAATATTTATCGGGATTGACATTGAATTTACGGCTAATTACGTGCCAGTTATATAATCAAATTATGCATCGGATTATGGGGTCGTAAAATCTAATTACTGCAAAAAAAACGAACAAATTACTTCGTTGCACGCTCAAATTTGCTATGGTGACGTGTTCTTTTTCACGGCGCAATCATAATATACTTCCAATTAAGCGATTGCATTGAAAATAACGAACCTAGATTGATGTTATTCTCCTAAATCGGCGAAGCTGCAATCGGTATAGCATCGCTAATTACGCCGCAGATAGTTTGTTATATTACTCACGGTATGTGTTTTCTGATGGAACTGATTACAGAAGATGAGAAGAATTACGCCGATCTAAATTAATTAGCGAATGGAAACCAAGTTGATAACAATATTTACGTCATTGGCATCAATAAACTGATTAATTAATATTTTCTTTATCGTATATGTTTATTTAGCGCTGCACAAATCTAAATCTCACAGGGCCAATAATAATAAATCGACCGTTTGAATACTTCCGTGGCCATTAATCTAGTATAATTGTTCGCTTGTGCTCTTAGTTGATTACGTAGAATATCAATAATAAAAGAGAAACCGGAGTAAATTTATGTTTTGCACCTGTTGCCGTTTCCTAGGAGGTATTATTTTCTGTAGAACTTGTTTGGATATGGATGGATATATGATGTAATCTGCGTAATTGATGAATGCCGGTTATGTTGTTAGCTAAATAATGTCGTTAAATAATGATCAATGACCGTGAATATCTCGACGGTGTAGGAAGTTACGCTAAGTTGATCGTGGTAAATAATTTATTTTTGTTTTTCGTTTGAAGTTCCTTTCAAGTACCTGTAAGCTTAAATCAAGATAGTAATGTTCTTAACTATGTAAGCGTACATTTTAGAAATGTTGGCATCTAATGTACTTTTTTCTGTTAAGTTAATCAAAACTTAACATTTGGGTTTCCGGGTTGAAACCGCTCTCAGTTACATGGAGCTTCTTCTGGGCTGCTGCATGTTGTATCGTTGCTGTGAGGAGTTTGTCAGAGAGCGAAACGTCGGCAACTACGACGCGGTTTCAACCCGGAAACCTGAATTCATTAAAAGAAAGCAACGACCGCGGATAGCCTTAGTGGCTTCATTCTCGCAGTATTCGGCAGTAACTAAAGCCACGGTCACTTCACTCTTTGCCACAAATTATTTATTGTTGTTTGCGGAGGACTCTGCTTATTCTTACTTTAATTTTTAATATACCCACACATTATCAATAGGATTACAAGTCTGGGCTTTGAATAGGCCTTGCCATCGTTTGAAATTGAGCCTGATTCACTTGCCGGCATATTATCAACAATCGTTTTTGTAAGAGTATTGGTTTACCGTGCTTTAAATTTGATACCTACATTGTGCTCTGTAATCCAATCCAATATCGTTGAACCATCGCCAAATGTAATTATCGGTTTAACGTAGCGTGGCAAAAGGGATTTACCATCCCGTTTTTTATACCAGGAACGTCCATCCGATAAAATTCGATTAGTCTCGTTTAAAGAAATTACGGCCCTTCATTGTTATGTATTTCAATTTAAAACTCATACGAGGTTTAATATTTTTCCTCGAAACAGCAAGTTTCTTCCCCTTTTCCATTGATATAAAGTTAGCTTCTTTTAACTCTTTTCGAACCGTCCATTTGGTTATCTCCTTTCCGACATCGCTTTCCAATAACTGACGTTACGTAGTTTCCTAATCGTCGTTTGTATTTACTAATCTATCTACTAACGATCTACTAACTTTGCTAAGCATATAACAGAAAAAATCTTGAAAAATGTCAATAACCAAAAATTACTTGCTCTTGTTAACTGTGGCTTTCTTATTAAATAAAATAGAACAAATCAACGAAACAACGCCAAATACGAACAATAAAATATACAAACGCAAAGTAAATAGTTTCTCTTTAAACGAACCTGTAAGCCCAAATAACAATTTAATTTCTAATCAACTACAAAGATCTAACAAAAAATCAAATACGAAATACTTTTACATATAGATTTAATTATTCTAATGTTGATACAAATAAAAAATAAGGTTCGCATTTCATGATCGCGTCTCCGTTATTTGTTCAGCCTTCCGCAATCGTGCAGATCTGGTTCTCATGAATTATTAATTCGTTATTTCGGATTCTGTCCTAACAACCACATGATAAATGTTAGGTGAAATGTTTGATCTTCTTGAGCGGTTTTTTTTTCAATATGAAAACGAGGTCGCTATTATTAAAGACTGTGATACGTAGTATAATTAGATTTTCACATAGATCACATATGTAAAACAATTACAAAATTAATTAAAATCGTTTTGCAAATTGCTTAAATCAATATTTATTAAATAATTTAATAATAATAATAAATTTAATAATAAATAAATATAATTTACAAAATGTACGCTCAGGAATTTCACGAGCTGTAGGCGTCGGGGCCTGAAATATGAAACATACTTGAAATTGATGTGTTACACTACCCGACAAAAACATCGCGCGATATCGTTTTTATTTACGAAACAAAGTTTATAGACATTATATAAAATGTAAATGAGGGTTATTAATACTTGTTATGTAAATAGTCCATTTGTAGATATTTCTGGGTATTTATTGCTTTATGAGGGGTAATTGAAATTTTCCTAGATCAAAATAGGAATTTTAAAGGCCACAAAAATTTAGACCCTGCGCATTTATTTCATTAATATAAGCGAAAATGTTTTAATTTGATACTTATCTTTATATGCAGTGATTGTGCTGGTAAAGTGTACACATTTCACCACGAGAAATTATATTTTATAAAATGTTTGCAATATGGGTAGAAAAAAGCAATTATCCTTGATAGAAAGGGGTAAAGTTCTAGCCTGGCACCAGGATGGTGTTAGTAAGAAGGAAATTGCTCGTCGGTTACGAAGAAGCGATCATCGCGTTAGAAGTTTTCTAAAAGATCCGGGAAATTACGGCAAACCAAAAGGCTAGGGGCGACCGAAAGTTGTAAGTGAGCGGGATAAACGCATAATATTGCGGTGTGCATCCAATTCTTCTGCGTCAACGAGAGTTATTGCAGAACAGGCGGGGTACAAACGCACGTGCGTAATGTTCAAAGGATTTTGAAAGCGTCACCGGTAATATCACAGAAGAAAATGTTGAGAAAACCGCCACTTTCGGCGAAACACAAAGAAACGAGGTTGAGATTTGCTGAAGAACACATATCCTGGAAGAAACAATGGGAAAAAGTTATATTTTCCGATGAGAAGCGTTTTAATTTGGACGGACCGGATGGGTTCTCGCATTATTATCATGATCTGAAAAAGGAACCAAAAGTGAAAATGACCACACAATTAGGGAGTGGATCTGTGATGATATGGGCAGTCATTGGATTTCGCGATAAAAGTGGGATAGTGTTTTGCACAAACAAAATGACATCTGTGACGTATAAAGACTTATTGCGTGACAATCTTCTACGTTTTGGAAACCAATGGGCCGGGCGCAATTTTGTTTTTCAGCAAGATAACGCGTCAATTCATAAAGCAAAAACCATTACTGAATGGTTTAAAGAGAAAAAGATCAAAACTTTACAGTGGCCGCCACGGTCACCAGACTTAATCGTTATTGAAAACATGTGCGGTGAATTGGCACGTCGCGTCTATGGCGGAGGCCGTCAATATTTCACTGTACAGGAACTGAAAACTTCAATAGTGACTGAATGGCAGAATATCCCTCAAAATTATGTGTTAAATTTATATAAATCTATTAATGACAGACTGTTGGAAGTGATTAAGAACAATGGAGGATCTACGCATTACTGATCACTCATTTGTTTATTTTTGTTTTACATTTGCAACGGAGCGTCTAAATTTTTGTCGCAGAAATTGTTTAAACATTGGAGTAATAATTTATTATTTAGTTCATATATTACTGGAGGAGATATTTTTAAGTTTATTTTACTTTTATGAATAAAAACTTAATTAGATATCTTGCTAGTTCCGCAAAGAAATGTTGTAACCCTTAAAACATCTTACCGCGTCTAAGTTTTTGTCGGGGAGTGTAATGTTATACTAAAGCGTGTTCTCTATTTAAGTATTTGTAAAGTTTCTGTTTGAGGGCTGTTGATAGAAATTGAGGTATTTTTCCGCAGGCAAATATTTGGTAATCAAGTAAAGTCAAACATGAGTTCCTGAACATTTCAAATATAATGATAGCGAGGACTGTGGCTTAGTATGGTAAACAACGCATAAGTATCGGCACCCTCCTCCTTTCTGTCAAATATTCAGTGTCCGATCTCTTATTTCTCTGATTGATTCTTTCCTATCTCTGTTGCTCATGTGCACCCTTTCCTGCGCCAACAGATCTATGGGTGGCATTCCGACGGTAACCTCTACCCCGGTCTCCTGCTACCCTGATCAGTATCCTCCGCTCTACCTACTACCCGAGGTGGTCCTTGACCTATTGCACAGCGACCTTTTCAGATCTATTGTGGTTCCTCTCTCATTTGCTTTCTTTCCTAGATTTAGCAGTCTTGTGAGTGATCCCTCTACGTAGGTTTCGGCTTTTGGGTATTCCGAGCCCATTTCTGAGAAGCGCACTTGTGCCAGTGCTATATAGTCGGCAGTCTCTTCTTCCACCTAGCAGAATCTACATGCTATTTCCTCTGTCAGGCCCAGATTGCGCATGAGCTTCTTGAACATACAGTGTTCTGTTAGCAGGGCCACTATTGTTGTAACAGCTTTCCTTCGTGCCTTAGTACCCACGCTAAGGTCGCCTTAGTTCGGCTTCCTAACCTATTGAGTGCAATCGTGCATACTTAATTCTTCAATACACCCCGGCACTTCTACTATTTCGGCTTTAAATATTGTGGCGCTTTGAATTAGACTTAGCGATTTATACATTTTAGGTCTACTTCCACAAATTCCGACTCCGATTCCATTCTCTGTCATTGAGCCGTCTGTTTACCAGATGGATTCGGACTTTATAGGCGGGCTTTTCTTCCACTCTTCTCTATCTGGTATTACCGTTTTATAGCACTTGTCAAAGCTGTACTCGGGACTGATGGTGACATTGGGTCTGCTAGTTATCGGCCTCGCCTTGAGTTCCTTTAATAGTTTCTGATAGTTTGGACCATGCGATTTAATTATAGGAGGTTGACCATTCATTAGTCTGTAGTTTGTTAGCATTATTTTTAGGCTTAATCCACACTATTTTTTCTTCTACATTTGCCTAAGGCAACAGTAGATTTGTTGATGGTTTAGTGATGTAGGAATTCTATATATGTGTGGTAGAACCATACTGCGGGCTATTTCGCTTCATTGACAAATGGAATTTCCACTCCTCGCCTTTATGTCTTGAATTATGCGCTTCTTTGTGAATACAATAATTTGTGTTTTTTGGCCATTGACTGTAAAAGTAACAGTAACGGTTTTATCATTAAGCATCGTCAAGAAAAATACCACTTAATGCTGCGCATCAGCTTTGCGGCCTTACAAAGAAAAGTAAAACTCCAGCGTACAAAATCTTTACAGTTATCATCTGTTTGGCTCTTAAGACAATAGAAAAGCATTGACAATATAGTCGGTCGATGAACAAATATAGTCCTAAACGATGAGAGCGAATGTCTGAAAAACCGACTAATCGGCGCACCGCGCTTACCCATTGGTCCGTTTTGTTCACTCGCCACTTTTACTTGATTTACTACACCGTTTATCACTTTATCATACCTTCAACACATTCGCGGCCTAACATGTTCAAGTCGATTAAATGTTCGGTACTTAATAATGGATTTAATCTGGAAATATCGAATATAAATTGATTGCAATTCAACACGATACCATTATGAAATTCCGTAAACTGTTTAAATGTAGTTAACACATTAAGTTTAGCAATAAGGTTTTCACAGCAAATCGTGTGAGGTGTTTGTAACTTTCAATAAATCTTATATTTTAAGTATTTCTACTTATCAGCTGAATTAAGCTAAGTAACTCTCTAGAAAACTTACGCAAAAGAATTCCATTTTTAATTCGTACACAAAGACGTTCGAATCTACCCTAATCTCCCTTAAAAAGGAGTCATTATTATAAGTGGTTTTCCCACCTCCTTGAAATGTACCTGTTCTGATTTTGTTCGTGACATGTTAATTGCTATTGCATACGCCAAAAGATATGACGCATTCTTATATGTTTACACACACCTATTTGCGCTGGGATGTGTTACCATAAGTATTTAGCGTTAAAGTAACGATATTATCTTATATTTTCCCCAACATCGCGTCGCCTACATTTTAATTATTTCCAATTCACACCTTAACCTTGTGCGCAGTTTACCTTGTTTTTCGAGCAAACGATCGACCCGAAAAGCAAACTTTGGGCGCGTTATTACTCCTTATTCGTTTTATTTGTCATACACCTGATTTTCTGCGTTATTCGTCGCGAATTTATACACATCGTCTTATGAAGTTTACGTATTGAATCATAAGTAGTATACGTACATAAGCGGTATTCAATTTCCGGTTGACGAGTCGATGGCGCGGCCTGCTCTGCATTCCCGTGAATTGAAATGTCACTCTGAGTATGCAACTGATATGTTTGCACATAAAATAAAAGTTAATGAATTCATCTTTTTAGCATTAATTTATGTTGTGTTTATTTGAATTTGATTGCGTGAACCAACATAGCGTGAAGGGATTATGAATATTTTGTTTCATTTTTTAATACGTTGCTTCAGCAACACTTTGCGTTATTTACTTGTTATAAGCAGTTCGATATCTGCTTATTAAATTTTGAATTGTAATAAAATAGAGAAATAGTAAGCTACAACGGAAAAGGAAATAAATTAGCAAACCTGTTGTTCATTTGTTACGTATTAACTATTAATGCTTAACTTAACTGTAACAATTCGTTGAAAGCATTTACCCATCTTTCATATGAAATAATATTGGGTGTTCTTTATTTTCTCTAGCCTTAAACTCCAAATTATTTCTAATGGAGTCAATTGTAGCTCAATTGTTTATTTTTTATCAAGATATGAAATGCTGGAATAAATTAAACTCTGCAATTTAAAGGAGGATGTGAAATTTATCGTATTCAAGAGAGCGTTGAATTTTAGTACCTCAATTGTTTATCTAACAAGCTTTGTAAATCACAGACTCAAAGAAATGTATAATTATTTTGTATTTATTCTTTCAACTTACACACCAAAGGGCTCCTGAGGTTATGACAAGCTTGAAAAAGCTTATACACCCCGTTGGGCCGTCACCACACTTAGAAAAAAACATTTTACGTTCTCGACCTCGTTTCTCGTTTTTTTGTATCATACGTCATTCAGAAGTTCTGCGTCATCATCTACAAGGGTATATAAGCCATTGTAAAATCTAATTTGGGAAGCGTCTTCTCCTATTTGCAACGCTGATGGGGTCTAAGCACTGCCTTAGACAAGACCCACCCCCGCAAAGTAGACGGTGTTCAGCATTGTTCTACGCCCGGTGTTTAGTACAGCTCTAGGCGAAACTCGCTCTCGCATAGCAGAAGATGGTGTTTAGCCGTAACCGTGAAATTTTTATTTGCAAGATTGGATTTTATTTAAGTTTAATTCGCCATAAGAAATTCCGTTCACTTTGTTTGCAAAGGATCTTTTATAATTTTGTAAATTAAATATATCTTTTGTACATAAAGTTGTCACCTAGCTTGATTTCTGAATTCTGTTTAATTTTATTTTCTTGTCTTTTATTTGTTTTCTTTTCTTTTATAAATAAATTTTTCAGTATCTTTTATCTCCGTTGAATCTTAGACATAGTTGCTACTCAATGGTGGATTTATTAATGAACGCTATGCTCACATAAATACCACGATACACTACTCACACACCAATTAACACTTTTTTGAATAGAAACTCTACTGTTGTAACGTCCTCATTGTTTATTTTACAATAACTGTCTATAAAGTTTTTATATTAAAAATTAACTTCAAAATTTGAAAAATATCCTGGGTATTTGATTTAAAAATGTATTAAATTTTAATTTATTACAAAAAAATACTTTAATCAATCGTTTTTCTAAAATATTAACAATAATAGTACAAGGAGAGTTTAATAAATATCTGGCCTTGACAAGAAAGAAACATTTTTATGTGTAAATTTCATTTATTTTTCAACATAGTCTCGTTTGAGGTCGATATCTAAAAAAATACAATTTCTCCAGCCCTGCATAATAGGCATTTGTTTCTGCAATCACTTCATTGTTTGGGCCAAATCTTTTTCCGTCGACTCATTTTTTAATATTCGGAAATAGGAAGTAATCGCTAGGGACTAAACCTGGTGAGCGTGGAAGCAATTCGAATCGTAACTCACGAAATTTTACGAGGGCGACGACACAAGTTTACACGCGTACATTGTCTTAATGAAAATGAATTATTTTCTCCGTCAAATGCGGGCTTTTCTGTTTCACAGCATTGTTAAAATGATCCAACAAGCTTTATTCTTTTCAAGGTAATCAAGCTGGATTGTGTTGCGTATCTGAATACGCATGTCATGACCCCGTTGGCCGATAAAATGGCGTTGATCTTCTTTGACGCCGGTGAGACCCGGTGTTTAGATTGTTCTTTGGTCTCTGGTGTGGTGTGATGAAGAATCCTTGCTTCGCCAATAGTTATCAGGATCAACGTAAAAAATCTTTTGGAATGCGCTTTAAAACCACCAAATGTTCTTTTGAAGTTGACACGCTTGCGTATTTTTAGTCAATTGCGAACAATGGCGGCAAAAAATTGAGATTGAGCCGACTGAAATGCGTACCGCTTCATTAATCTCACGCACTCTCAATCCCCGATCATTCTTTACTATGTCATGAATCATTTCTAATGTGGTGACCTCGTTTGGATGACCTGGGCGTTCTTCATAAAAAATGCTCACACGGCCACATTTAAAACCAGCTGTCCAAAATATTTTATGGTCAATAACGAAGGCGCAGGGTCCCTACGAACTTCACTAAATTCTACTTTTATCTTATCATTCGCTTCCTGTTTTAAAAACAAATATTTAATCACTGCTCTGCATTCAATTTTTCCATTGTTAAATCACAAAAGTTGTTCACTTTAAATGGCTGCCATTTACAAACTAACTGACGTATCTTTTTGAAAACTTGACAAGACTATTGTTAAAGGTTACTTTTACGAAAAGTAGAATTATTTCAATTCTAGTAGTATCATCTCTTGCTGAGACCATGTAATTGTCGAATTCCGATCGATTTTATATGACTAACTCCAGATTTCTAATATGTTGAGAAAATGTTTAATATTACTGCAACTAGTAAAGTTGTTCAGCACAAGCTAGTGAACCTGCCTGTGTCAAAATTAGTAAGTATGATTTGAACACTTACAAGCAAATATACATCCTATTATTGTTTAATGTCAAAATAACTTCCATGACTACAAGAATTAATGCTGAGCTATTATTTACAACTAAAGGTCAAGCGTTTTTGCAGAAGTTATTCTCCTATAAACTTACTAAAAGGTGAGTTACTTGATTTGAGCGATGCCAGGCCTTTTAAGGGTAACTTAAAAAATTCATATCTCGGTTCATAATTGCATTATTTTTTAATGATCTTCCTCTTTTCAAAATTTGTGGCGACGTTCAAAATAGATTCTGTATATATCCACCATAATATTTTATATCATATTTTTTAGTAATTAAGCAAATCATTTATAAATAATCTAGCATCTAAAACTTTCGATCCGGTCTTCAGGTGAACGTGTCAAAGGTATCTTATAAAAGAATTGACAAAAGTAATAATTCCGAAAAGTACGCTGGTGCAAGTATATACTTCTCTGTGATGTTTCCTATGCCCCCTGCTTTTAGCTAATAGTAAGCAGAGCTCGAGTCTTATTACCCCAATATGGTAATTCTGATACTTTTATCCTGGGCAATAAGAAACAAACTCCAGAACTAATAAAAATACGCTGGACGAAAGTTTAAAAACAATCCAAAAAATGTTTGTGTTGCAACTTTTCTTGGCTTTTCTTCAGAAAGAAGTGGTGTTCTATTTGCTGATTTAGTCACTTACCTATTTTTATTCTGTATTAATCCCTGGTTATACCATTTTCGGTAGATTTAAAAACAAAACATTGAGCAAATAGAGGCTAGTGTAAAAAAATTAAGTATCAAACATTTTGAAAAAGACAAATCCTACCGAAATATAGACAAAGTTTTGAATTTGTCATTGGCACGTGTGCAAAATATTTTAAGAAAATATAAAACTTACAAAACAGTGGAAAATAGGCCCAGAACTGGACGTCCTAAGAAACTTTCTCGCCGAGATGTTAGCCTTCTCCTAACGGAAGTGGGCAAAATTTCAAAAATAAGTGTGCCAAAGTTAACTGGTAAGAATACTGCAGTATCAGTCAAACATGTTCACCCGAAAACTGTACAAAGAGCTTTACGGAATAAGAGCTATCGAAGCAGAGTTTCACGTAAGAAACTTATGATTTCTGACAAAAATCGGCGGCTTCGTCTAGATTTTGCAAACAAGTACAAGGATATGGATGAGGACTTTTGCAGAAGAATCCTATTTACAGGTGAATCTAAATTTAAAATTTTTGGTTGCGATGGTCGCGCAAAAATTTGGCGCAAGTCCGACACAGCACTTGAAACCAAAAATTTAAAACCTGCCGTTAAGCATGGTGGCGGAAGTGTGATGGTTTGGGGAGCAATTGGGGCAGCTGGAATAGGACGTTTAGCCTTTATCGATGGCATAATGGACAAGCACGCGTATAAACGTATATTGGAGGAACATTTGCAGCCTTCTGTGGACAGCTTGGGTCTGGGAAGAGATTGGATATTCCAACAGGACAACAACCCCAAGCATATCGCGCGTTTGGTGAAGGATTAGTTAGTGTATTATGCACCACGTCAGCTCTGTAGTCCTCCTCAATCACCGGAATTAAACCCAATACAGTACGTTTGTGAATTATTAGGTCGAAAAATTGATCGTGCAACTTCAAAAAAATAAAGAATCCCTTAAGGAAGCTCTAACAAAGGCCTGGTTAGAAATCACAATATCTGAAATAGAAAATTTAGTTCTATCTATGGCCACTTCGTCTAAGCTCGGGATGGACCAACCAAATATGAATTTAAGTTTACGTTTTTCAGTTTAATTAAAATTAACCAAAAGAGTTATCTATGCAACAAAATAATCTTTTTTAGGTTTCATTATTGTTTATTATTCAGCTAATAAATACATCGCATACATACATTTGTGTTACAGCGGTTTACTTTCATTTTAAATGATGTTT
Source organism: Marronus borbonicus (assembly GCA_902655005.2). Taxonomy (NCBI): domain Eukaryota; kingdom Metazoa; phylum Arthropoda; class Insecta; order Coleoptera; family Scarabaeidae; genus Marronus; species Marronus borbonicus. The sequence continues at coordinate 8,715,435 of LR737389.1, forward strand.
GTGTATTTAAGTTTTAATGTATTTAAACTTTAGTCCCTCACTATATAAGGCTTCACCATATAAAAAAAAATATAGCGTTCAGATTAAAAATAGCTGCTGCAATACGTATATTTTATGGGTCTTCTTAGTATCTTATTACATCACTCTTCCTATTGTAAAAGTGATCTCATTTAATGTGTCTGGAAGAAAACTTTCCAAGTTAAACGAAAATATAACTCAACGTAGACCGCCAGAAGTTGGAAACAAATCAACGATATAACCTTCTTATTATATTTTCAAGAGACATGGCGCCGATAACATGACCGACCGTAATTCAATATTTTCTGGAGCGCACGATCAATATTCATCTAATTGATTATCTTACGAAATAGAAAGAAGAAATGGTTTCTAAAACAACAATGCTTTTAATAGCAAAGGGATCTAAATAAATATAGTACGGGCACTGAAGTGGCTTGTTTAGGAACATTTGCATGACTACCAGAATACTGATATTAAGCCGAAGTGCTTAGTGCGAGAGAATTAAAACGAACTTGGCTCTGTTTTCCTTCGATTTTTTTCTTTCTTCTGCAAAGTGTTTCTACAGCATTAAGCAAGTTTTGAAAAAAATTAACGCAATGTTTTTCGAATATTGTCACATCATGTATTAAGACAAATTAAACGTTTGAAAAAATGGTTCGTATCCTCGTTAGACTTATCAGAGCTTGTTTAAACATGCACGTGTTGTACTACTGCTACTACATCAAACATAGTCTAACAAACAGATTCAGTGATTTATCATATTACGTATCTTTCCTCTAAGTCACCTGACGCTTTGCATGAAATTATAACTGCCCGTTTTTATTACTGGAAGCTTTTATGTTAATCTTAACTTTATCAAATAAGACAAAATGAGGACTATTGCATAAACAATTATGCTGATTCACAAAATCTGTTTATTTAAGCAATAAATATTCCGCTCATGAATTTTAGAACGTTGCATATTTCGATGGCGATTCTATTATACCGTTGCCCCTTAGTTTTTTAAAGTACGGTTGGTCTTCCGGAAGATAACTGACCAAGGCAACTACTATTCAGATTATCCTACGGTTTTTGGCAGTAGTTTCAAAACATTTGAAAATATGATTTTTAAAGTAAATAAATTCTATTAAGCGTTGGATTATTCCGTAATGTTGGCGGTTTCCTAGTGCAATAAAAATTGTTTGTGTAGAGATTATTCAAACCACAGCAGTAAATAATGCTCTGCACCTTAATTACCATTCTCAAAATTGTACCGATAAAAAATTTGATGAGTTATTAAAGTAATCCTTATTTATACTAGAGCCAACGAATATGTCTACTAACGATGTCGTAATGACGTCTAAAAAGTATCCGGAATTTATTATTTTTCTTAATTTTAATATATTTCTTTTTTGTTACATCCTAAAACAAAAGTAACGCATCAAGTAGGTTGTGCCGACTGTAGGCCATGGGAAAAATCATATAACAACACCAGCTGTCAAATATTGTTGATTATCAATAGGCTTAATATTTGTGAAATAATGTATCAAGTAGAAAGAAGAAAGTTGGTGGAAAGTGATTCATTAAAGAATGATATGGAAGGCGCAACTGAGGAAAATCATTCTTGAGAGAAGTTAAATTACTAAAGTAATTGTTACTGACAACAGCATCTGCGGGTTACTTTCCAGCGAGATTGCAAATTATTTAGTTATCAGCAGCTGACTTGGTGTCAAGATGCATAATTGATGGTAGTGCGTTTGCTTTTTTCTTTCTAGATAAAAGTTTAGAAAATTACTTAGCTAGTCTTATCTAATTGTGTTTTCGGAAGAAATATATTCACTATAAGTTTCGTGTAATAAAGATTGTGGCACGTTTTTTTAGTAATTGAAAAGTTAAATAATCTAAACGATTACTGGTCTGCCTAAAATGTTTGTGATAGTTATTTTTTTCGTTTACAACTTTAAGAACAACCGCAGAAAACCACGCGGAATATTTTTTGCGCTTGTTTGCAACTGGAGGTAGATGTTTTACTAAGATCTGATACAAACAATCATAAAAATTCGAAAGATTCTGATTTGCATTTAAATCATTTGAATCACATAAGAGATTATTCCAGTTTAATTATTTATTGCATCAAAGTCAGGGGCTTTAAAATTTAATTTAGTTGGATCTTACCGGTTTTGCCATGACATTGAATGCAATAGATAGACTAAGGTGGTGATCATCCTCAGGAATAACGAGCAAATCATATCTCACCACTTCATCATTAGAGAAATTATATAAGACAAGATCCAATGTACGTTCGTTCGCATTCACCACTCGGCATATTTCAAAAAAATGTACACAAATATCTCACAAGTGTGTATCATAAGTATTGGCAAAGAGATAGTCAGGCTCATTGTACTGTGACATTCAAGTGATATTACCAAGATTGTAATCAGGTACAACTAAGAAGAAATAATTACATAAGTCTAAGTTCTATAAGCTGTTTGCAATCTGTTTAGATTTAGGTACAGTGACAAATCAGCAAATGAAGCGTGAGACGACACCTACATACAACACACATTTAAACACCGCGTGTATTATTATTGTGATCTATTCAATTTAGAGCTGGTATTTCCGTCAGTTAAATTAAATTATTCCTTCGAAGATTAATTAAACAAAGTTACGTACTTCGAACGTCAGATAACTTTAAATTACCATCACTTAGAGACAAATGTAAAAACAAACATTGCAAATTATAAAAAACAAATATGGTGCTATTTTGTTTTACTTGTTTGTACGAAGTTGCCATTTGTAGATTTGGTGGCTTTATGTAAGTATGGCCAGGATTTAATGCTGTGGTTACCAATTGACTTAACGGAACAGTAGCTTAAATAAATATTTTGAGAAGACAGCTATAGATCTAAAGAAATATAAAGTAACAGGAATGGTTCGGATATCAAATGTTGTTGTTATTGTATAATATAATAAATAACTGTAAATATGAGTAATATGCAATATAGCATGACATGCTAAACACTGGTGCGGATGCTTTTTAACAGATCTGTGCAATATATGGCAGTTTCTAGCATTGCTGTGATGTATTGTTCTTCATTACTCCTTTTCTTAATAGTCGTTGTAACACATGCATACATTATACATTATAAGCAATTCTTTTGCCGTTTTTCACTCTAGAAAGTGCATTGCTCTCACTAATTATCTAAACCAACCCAATTTGTTCTTCTATAATCTTTCTCTTTGCTGATTTTACATCTAACTCTTTTCGTATACCTTAATTTCTTCACTTCATTTTGCGTCACTTCAGACGCTTGTATTCTTTTTTCCTGTCCCTCCGTTAAATTTCAATTTTCACTTCCATGCCGTAGGTATTGTAAGGTTGATCGTTCTATATATTGTTGTCTTCGTTTTCCTAGAAATTTTCTTTTGTTTGGGAAATTTCTTATGAATTGCATAATATATTTTGTTTGCTGCCCCTATTCTCTCATTCATTTCATTCTCTCAGATATTTAAATATCCACCGCCCAAAATTTTTAGCGATAAACAACATCTCATCCAGCGTACTTGCCTCCTTATTAAGTAACATTACTTTCCACCATGAGTGTACATGTTTTTTAAGAGGCGAACGCTTACGAAATGCAGTGACGAATTCCTTAAATAAATTTTAATAAGTAAGCTGCACGCGCTTGGCATTTAGAAATCGTCTCTCATTGTTCTCGATTTGATGGAAAAGAAGACATAAGATACACTTAATAATGACTATATACGCTATCTCCTTACGGCATGTGATTGTACGTTTTCTCTACGTGTATTTCTTTTTTTCTAAAGTGCCGTCCAAATGCATGAATTTTAAGCGAGGATGAAACTTTCAAATTCGTTTAACATTAATTAGGCGTAATTCTTTATCCAGTGGAAGATTTCTCTTCGGGAACCGTGATGATGATAATTATGTGATGGGACTACACGTGACCTGTCCTATGATATCCGCTAATTTGATTGGATTTGTTCAACTTCACCGGTATTCTGTTGTAATAATTGGCCAATGTATTAACTTTACCGCTCCTTTTTTTATGATTTTGTTGGCGCATCTTCAAATTCTGATTGTGGTATTCACTAATCTTTTTAATAAGCTTCTTGTGATAGTAAATAAAAAATATATCATTTTTGAATTGTATGAAATAGTTAATTGTAATTGGTGCTTGATTTGAAACTACGCAGATGTTGTGGAATATTTCAAGAGTAGACCTTCGGAACACAATGAGAGCAAAAAGTTAATTCATTCAATTGTAGAGTTTACAATTGATTCGAAAAATAATTACCAGTAATAGGCCAAGTTCACGGTAGAATAATAATAGTGATAATAATGTTATATTTGTGCAACAGACGTTACTCTAATACAAAGATAAACTATATAAATAATAACATATATACACATATAGATAAGCACAATGATGACGTTCAGTAGTACAACAAACCCATAAGAGACGATCCCGAATCTGGAAATTATCAAACTTTGGGAAGATATATATCACATATAGGTATCACTTATACAAGCATGAAATGAGGTTTTCAGACAACAGATAGTGGACAGAATTAATTTTTTGTTTTCATTTGAAGAAAACTGCTGCTGAATCATACCGATTACTTCGAGAAGCTCATGGCGAACATTCTCCATCGCAAGATGCGTGTGAACGATGGTTTCGGCGTTTCAAAAGTGGTGACTTCGATGTTGTATACAAGGAACGTGGAAAACTTCAAAAAAAAAAAAAACGAATATGTGGAATTGCAAGCATTGTTGAACGGAGGTGATTCGCAAAGACAAAAGCAATTCGCCGAGCAATTAGGCGTTAGTCAACAAGCTGTTTCCAATCGGCTACGGGAGATGGGAAAGACTTAGAAGACCGATGGATGGGTACCATATGAGTTGAAGGACAGGCAAATGGAAAAGCGCAAAAACACATGTGACATTTTGCTCGCTTGGTACAAAGGAAGTCGTTTTTGCATCGTATAGTATAGGGGATGAAAAGTGGATTTATTTTGAGAATCCCAAGCGCAAAAAATCATCCGCTCAACGAATCGTTAATTAACATCTTCATTTGCAACCCTATAAGAGGGTTGTCGTCCAAGACTTGAAGCCACGTGATTTTGAAGCCAGACAACTCGCTAGTGAAAACATGCTTGCTGCGTTGCCTCGAGACGGTATCGTTTCTTCTCTAACGAAGCACATTTTTACCTCAATAGTTGTGTCAACAAGTAGAATATGTGTTATTGGAGTGGTATGAATCCCAGTGAGATCTACCAGAGGCCTCTGCATTCCGACAAGGTAACAGTATGGTGGGCATTGTTAAGATTTCAGTCAGAATTTTTTCTTGTCCGAATTGGAAGGGTTAGGGCAGGAAAACGCCTGGTTTCAGCAGGGCGGGGCCACAGCCCACACAGCAAGGGTTTGCATGGGCTTTTTGGAAGACAGATTCCCCGGGCGCCTCATCTTCCTAAGAGGCGAACCAGCCAGCGCGCTCCGGATTTGGCCCCTTGCGATTTTTTCCTGTGAGGATACCTACAATCGATTGTATACAACAAAAACGTGTAAACTTAAATTTCCCATATGAATAAATCAGCAAAAATTAATAATTTGGTCATTTTGTAACAGTTTGCGTTTTATGTTGCAATCTCTTGGGGTTAGTACTGTTACTGTAGATATTAAATAAACAAATAGACCTATAATTTCCATAATTATTCTGAAGAGGTTTATCTGCTATAGTCCTCTGCTATTCATCGACTTTTTAATGACCCTAGAAAAAAAGTAACGCGAATGTACTGTTATAATAATTAACGAGATCGAATTCATCTTTCTGAATTTTATAAGCGTGGGTTGTTGAGCTTATTATATACATGCCGGATACCGTTTCTTTGGCCGCGACTAACTGTACGTAATCTATCGCATATAAAAAACACTCTCCTCATATATAATAACGCTAACGTAAATCTCGGATCCTTTGTGAATACTTTTCGACACATTAACACGACGCGGCGCGATACCGACTTTTACCTCGCGAACATCAAGATGAAATATACCGTTCGGCATTCGGAACAGATTTCCCACGACTATTTTCCCGTAAAACATAGATATTTCGTACCAATAGAACTTGTGTGCAACTGCATGTCTTTTGGAGAGCACGCTGCAACTCGCGAATAGATATGCACAGCCGACCTCAAACAATACTTAAATAATAATACACCGCTCAGACAATAATAAGGCATAAGACATATGGCGAACAAGTCGTTCCAGTTTATTCTTCTAGCGTTGTAGGATCTAGACGATTTTTTAGATGTTAGAGTCGTTATCATACTGCCGGAATCGTTTACGAACGCGGTTTCTTAACTGTCCGGCGACGAACGTATGTAAGTCTTTCTAGCATCTGTTTTTATTGAAAACAGCTGCGAAACGTATACATGTCGCGGTTAGCGGAGAAGACGTATATGCACTGCCGCTCGTGGAAGTTTAACCGATTAGAAAATATTTAGAAATTAAATGTGCAATTTGATTTATTAAATTAGGAACATAAAATTATCACCTGAAGGAATAAAAACTACCAATATTTTTGCCAAAAAGTCCATTCTTCGCATTGATAACCGTTTGAGTGATTCGGGGGATCCTCTCAATTAGTTTCTGCAAAAAAAATTCTGGATTATTGCTCAATTCCTCTTCGAGTGCGGCGACGATTATGCGTTTTCCCGCTTTATTAACACGATTGCGCCCTCTGCTAGCATATTAACTATAACCTGTTTCTTGTACTATCGGAAGCAATAAATCTAAATATGAAAATCTTGAAATCAAAATCTGCCTAAAATCAGTTTGGGTTGTTCCTACAGAGACTAAAATACAATTATGGTGGACCCGCCAGTTTAAACAAAGCTTAAAGCTCTTGTCTTTTGTACTATTAACAATATATGTTTACACAATTCGTTTTAGCCACAAGAACATTCATACGCTTATCAGTAATGAGTAATGTCTTTCTTAGTCCGTATTAATGTATGACGCATGTTTTTAAAGTGGGAATTGTGCTCTAATTAAATTACACAGAACTTATAGGCATTGCTATTGATGATAGACAAGTCTGTCATGTTTATGCAGTTATCCAGTGCGATATAGTTCAGTCTGAGTCAGGTGATCGAGTGATATAGACGTGTTTTCGTAGCACTGTTTTTGTAACCATGGAAGACGCGGTTAAATCTCAAAGAGCAATAATTTTCTTTTTGTGGAAAGAGAATGTGAAAACTGAAATTCGTTGTCTGCAAAAACGTCTGCAAATTAGTGTACCATACTCCTAGGAATAGGTACACGGCAAGTTCATGACATGATTGTTTGGACGTAAGCAAGGTTTCAGCCCGTTGGGTGCCAAGACTGTTGTGACCGGAACAGACACTTAATAGGTCTGATGCTTGTCGTCAATTTCAAGAGCTGTTAGCCCGTTACGGTGATGAATTGTGGCAACGGATAATAACCACTGATGAAACGTGGATTCCTTATTGCAATCCTGAGACCAAAAGTCAATCCAAAGAATGCCGTAAACCGGAAGAAGTGCCTCCATATGTTTATGGAGTTCGTCTAGTGAAGATTTTTATTGATCAGAACGGTAATTATTGGGGTATCAGCATTTCATCATCATCAGAATTTGTTCAGACATTCTTGTATTTTGAATTCGGTTGGTGTGTTTCGCTACCAGTTGGTAGGAAATTTGTTAAAGACATCCATAGTATTGCAACCAGACAACAAAATAGGTTCTGTATACCTCACGGAAGATGTGCCTTGTCTTATGTAAATTTACGTGTCTAATGATTAATAAATACATTTGTTTATTTATGACTACTTAAATACGCTCCAGAAGGATCTCGTTTAGAGATTCTCTTTGGCCGAATATTTGAAATATGGATTCGGCAATCCGGAGAATATTTATCCATTGTTCTACAGTCGAAATTGGATGTTTTTGCGTTCACTGCAGCATATTTAGCCCCTTTATCACGACTTGCGAACTGGTACATAGCTATGCAAATTACCTTCCATAATCCAGATTTCACTGAGATTACACAAATCGGATTTTGCCTCATGTGATATCTGGTGCTGCTTTCGTTTGCTTCGTTTGCTTATAACAATCATCAGCCGTTGTTATTTGTAACACTCACGGGCTTTCAATTCACCTGATCTGTGATATTCTCGAATCGTGTATTTTACCGCGACGGAGCGAGATTTAATTTTTCACCGATTTACCTGCTGAAATAACCTTCTGTATACTAGATCGTCTGGCAACATCACTACCATGAGACAAATATTCAGTTATGATACACACGGGAGTCACGCTAAAACATGATTATTGATAAGAAAAGAAGATTAAAGGTAAGAAAAAGTGGAGGGGCAATAGACGATCTATTTGTTTGGTTCCATCGGTACGATATCTGAAAATTTAAGAAATTGTTGGGTGTTTCCTTAACCTCACCCACATATACAGCGGCTCGGGTAGAAAATAATTAATGAATTTATCCATGAGTAAGATAGAGAAAAAGTTTTCAAACAAGAAATATTCGAAATTGACATAATTTGAGATTGTTGCGAATTGCCCTTGTTTCTTTGACGGACGATAGCTTACATGTCTACCGAAAGCGATGATTAAATTTCTATTCTATTGAGTTCTCGGCGATACACCGAAAAAACCCTAGATCTAGATATAGCGTTTATAAGATGGTTGTCGAAATCGCTGCTACGTTTGATTAATGCTGTTCTAATTGTTCACACATTTCAGGTATTGGGAAATGGTTTATAAAAAATCTAGATCAGTTTCTTCATAAGATTCTTGAGAAATATACAGGTTGTTTCATTGGAAGAAATGAAATAGCATGAATCAAACCTTGCAACGATTTCTATGTGTATGATAGTTTATGATATACAACGATTTTTGATGTATTGTCAAAAATTCCAAGAAGTAGTCAATCGAATTAAATTTAAGTCGCCGCTTTAGCGCATAAAGGCGTTTAAGTATAAATTTCAAATTATCTCAACTATCTCAAAAACTAACATTGAAGGAAGTTAATATGAATTGAGGAGGAGCATTCAGAAATGTAACAATATAAGGAATGTTTCATTTAAAATAAGAAACTGTTATTGTTTCTAGCAGAAACTGAACACTTTATGTACTTAGCCATTTTATTTCATTTTTTCATTTGAAAGTTTTTTCTTTAAATTGATTAGGAAATGAACCATCTTCGTACTGTGTGAACACGATGTACATGCTACTAATCACGGAACTTGAACTGAGGGAAAATAATGGAACGACGCCGTTCAGTTTAATTAATATGAATGAAATGATAGAATGTGTTTGTAGCGAGGAAATAAGCAAAAATGTTTGCAGTGCGGTAATAGACATAAAAGTAGGACGATGGAAAATCTTTTGGTGCGAGTTAAAATATGGAGCTTTTAGAACCAAAAGCCGAGTATTTATCAAGACATTTGCAGAAGAAAACATGTTCCCAGAGTGTACAGTGTCGACAGTAAAATATGGTGGAAGTTCGGTGTTAGTTTGGGGTTGTTTCTCGCATGCGGCAACTGTAGATTTCTTTAGGATTGAACCCATCATGAAAAAAATAGAATACAGGTGCTTACTGGAAAACTAGTCCAGGGTTTCTGTTTATGCATGACAACGACTCCAAACGTACCAACTTATGTAAAAAGTATCTTAAATCCCAAGAAGACGATTCAACATTCAGCAATTCAGGGCGAAACTTTCGAAAAACTTATAAGAATGACGAGGAAAGTGGGAGCTGTTATTGCCGCAAAAGGAGTTTTTTTTTGTGAAAGAAATATTTAAATAAGTGCAAGCAAAAGGTTACCTATTTATTTTTTCCTATCGGCAAATTGTAGGCTGTGAAATGATTATTATTAGTGTTAGTAATACATCCCTTATTTTACTTACAGGTGTGTTTAAAACTAATAGAGGTACATTAAATTCACTGTTGTGCATCCTCTAAAACCTTCATGAGGGCGTTTCTGTTGATCAAACTTCTGTGAGCGCCAGTGCACTTGGTTTAGACGGGAAGATTCGATAGAAGATACGTGTCGAATGAAAATTGGGTTAATGAATGCTATACATAATGCGAAGTGTTAATTTCATTTAAATTAACATGGCGATATTTACGATTATATTAGCTATAAAAAAACCTAAGGATTTGTCGATTGCTTAACGTCCGGCGTTTTCAATCACGAGAACGTCATAAAAGTCCCACTTTGCGGTTCCATTTGTATGATTTACTACAGTTTAGAAAAATTCTGGTATTAAACAAAATTGGGCGTGATATTAATCATCAATTCGTGAAAATTGTTTAATTAATATCAATTTGGTTATATCGGACGTATTACATCAGCTTTAAAATTAATTTTTATTACTAAAGTTTCACTTTTCTCGATTGGTAGAGTTGAATGTGTACGTCTTTACGTTACCTCGGTGTTAGTAAGTCCTATATTACTACTTTTTGTAGGTAATCAGTAGCTACTTTAATATGATTTAGGGTTAGGGGCAAGAATGTACACTTGAGTTGCAATATATCTATTTTATATACAGTGTTACACATAAAGGCTGCATTATATGAGAAAATTTTTCAGTAATTAATCCGCGCCTTGCAAATAAGACCGTAAACAAGGCAAAGAGATTAGATTCATTGGGATGTAATTAAGAACTTGCGTTCTTCTTACTTGCATCTGTGGTTTACAAAAAAAAAGGAATGCAAGATATTTGATTGAACTGAGACACATTAATCGGTTAAGGAAACTTGGGCGTTTTGAAATGGATGGCCAAATTAGAATTTTATTGTTTTAGAAGTATGCTTTAAATGAAAACTTTTCGGACTCGCTTCATTAGCGTAGAAGAAGTAGTGCTTGATATGTGTAGGCCACAAGAAGGACGTAACGGTTTAGAAAAATTTGACAACTTGTATTATTACACAGAAAAAAAGGATTGTTTGAATGAAAGAAATATTTTTTTTGCGTTATTTCGTTAAGTGAAAGCAATATTTCTTTGATATAAGTAAATATGAAGATATTATTTGTTTCAAAATAAAATAGTATTTTTTGAAATATTTTTGCGTCAATGATTAGATCAGCTGCACAAAAATGATTTCTTGAAGTCAAGGAAATCTCTTAATTGCATCCTCCTTCAAGAACGACGGCAGATGTTTGTATCTCTTAGCACTAGATGGCTCTAGGAAATACTTGAATTCTTGAAGGAGGGCGATGTAAAATACGCATTTGGGTATTTGACAACTTATATTATTAGTAAGCTTGTATAAACCAGTTACGCTTCACGAAATTAGCAGAGACTAGACAGACTCGTGTTTATTCGTCTCATGAGAATTTTTAGGTAAATATTTTCAGGTAAATAAAAATACGTTAATGAAATTACATTCTCTTAGCGCGATGGTTTAGTTTATACACATAATTACAAAACTTATTCTATTATGATTTTTTATAAAGTAATCAAATACATGAATTGAATTATAAAGAAATATTAACTAAAACCTCCTTTAATAAAATTTGAAAACACTTTTAAACTTTTATGTTCTTGATCTCCAGTTAAATTAATTCTTTAAACTGGCTAAGAAATCTAATCCAAGCTTTTGCTACAATCCATTAGTTCTCTACAATCTATACTTGGTACTAAATTCGAATAAAATGGTGTAGTTCTTCAAAATTATTTCCTGACTGTTTTAGTTACTCTTGTTAGTTTTTTTTTCTTAACCTAAACGAATTAATTGATTTTCTATTCAAACTTTAATTTGTTTATTTCAGTTAGGTATTAACCTCTGGATTGTATGGCCAGGGAATTCATTTCCGAACGAAACGAGGTGAAGCGACCAAGATAGAAGATATGGTTACTAAGCGTGCAGAAACGAGTTGCGCTTCACGAAATTAGCAAAGAGTAAACAGACTCGTGTTTATTCGTCTCATGAGAATGGGTTCGTGTTGCCCACTGGTTTACCCGAGAGTAGACAAAACACGAGTCTGTCTAATCTCTGCTAATTTCGTAAAGGGCACGGAAAGTGTACTCGTTTCTGCAGTCTTAATCGGTATCCATCTTCGTACCAATATTTCGTTTCCTTCGGAAATTAAATTCTCTCACCGTGTACAAGGTGGGCCAAATTCGATACTTTTAATATATACTTGTATTTCTATGATACTTGTATTTCTAAAGGAATTAGACAAAAACTGACCTAAACTTCTGGAGCCCGATTTTAAAGAGAAATTAATTGGTGAAATCCCTATTTTTATATCTTCCTTAATATAAGAGATACAGAGCGTTTTCTTAAAATGTGCAATTTTTAAAAACCCCTGTAACTTTTTTATTTGTGAAAATGCTTGGTTTATATAAAACTATATTAGGACGCTTTTTGACGCAGAATCCTATGCTCCAATTTTTTCTTTTTTTAAACTCCTATTTACTGAGATATTATCAAGACTTGTATTTTTTTATATGGAACACCCTATATATTTTTACAGTGTTGAAAAGCATATAAAATTACCTTTAGAATAATATAACACACTTAATATTTTATTTAAATAATTTTTAAATTATTTGTTTTTCTTCATTTCACATTATTTTAAGGTGGCTATGTGTGGTGGTAAATAAGCAAATAAAAGAGTTCAACAAAGCAGAAAAATATTGTTTTAATATTAAATGTTACAAATAACAATTCAAATAAATTAAACTAAGGAAACCATTAATAGCATTATTGATATTTTCATATATTTTTAAATTCTTAGATAATGAAAACACCAGTAATATTAATGAAAACTGACATTTCAGAACATTTAGACAATATAAAATAAATACGCGTATTGCTTAGTTACCATCCATAGCCATCTTAAAATAATGTGAAATGAAGAAAAACAAATAATTTAAAAATTCTTTAAATAAAACATCAAATGTGTTAGTATATCATTCCAAAGGTAACGTTATATGCTTTTCAATAGTGTAAAAATATATAGGGTGTTCCATATAAAAAAGCACAAGTCTTGATAATATCTCAAAAAATAGGAGTAAAAAAAAAGAAAAAATGAGAGCATAGGATTCTGCGTCAAAAAGCGCCCTGATATCGTTTTTATATAAATCAAGCATTTTCACAAATAAAAAAGTTACAAGGGTTTTTAAAAATTGCATATTTTAAGGAAACACTCTGTACCTCTTATATTAAGGAAGATATAAAAATAGGGATTTCACCAATCGATTTCTCTTTAAAATCGAGCTCCAGAAGCTTAGGTCAGGTTTTGTCTAATTTCTTTAGAAATATAAGTTCCCTATTAAAAGTATCGAATTTGGCCCACCTTGTACGTATAGGTATATAAAGCTAGGTTGAAAAGAAGATATCAAATCTGAGGCTAAAGTTACTAAAGTACATTTATATACTAGACCTACCCAGCTGTAGTCAATTCAACTGATAATTATATTAATTTTTATTATTTTGTCGATTTGCTTAGAAACCCATTTTTACTTTTCAATTGCCGCTGTGTATTCAAAATATAATGAACTGTACAATTTAATAGTTGGTAACCCAATAAACTGTGAGATATCGTTTCTATATTTTATTTGGATTCTCTTCTTTTTTCAGAGTACTGGCACACCTATTCCTGCATTCATCATTGAAGAGGCTCAACACAGTGCATATGTATGTATGTTATAATCGTTTTCAAGTATAACCATAGCTTGGACTTTAATATGCTCACTTAGTATGCGAAATTGAAGATGTACACGCATTTTGTATATCTACACTTAAGAATTTTAAAATACTCTCATTTTTTTTTGCCTAAATTACATAAAAAATGCATACTGAAATAGCGGCTCTGATTATAACTTTATTATTTATAAGCGTGTTGGTAATTGGGTAGAGATTGGATTGCCCTAAAGGATTGCCCTAAGTCTAACATTTCATTTTATGTAAGTGAAAGCTAATTAAACAAAAATACAGGCATCGTTTCACTTGGAGTCGTAGACAATCAATCAAGAAGCCTTCGAAATTCTCTACGAACGATTAGTGTGGTATAAAGGATCGCGGAGTTAGTGATAAGAAAGTTACATAAACAGAAATATTTTTAGTGGCGTTGTTTGAATAGCAAACATAAACGTACTTATCTTTTATATACATACGCCTAAGGATTAATGTTTGTTTAAGTTCCATTTTCGTGCAAAAGGAATTAGTAAGTGGTATTGTTTACCGTACGTAGAGAAAACCCGAGTCCAATTAATTTAGAAACAGAAATAACTATTAGTGCTATTAGTGACTCGACCACTCGTTGTTTTACTTATATTATTATTAAACTAAAGAAACCACATCCAAGTTCTTTTTGATGATCTTGAGGAATATAACGTATCTTTACTTGTAAACATACGAGAATGGTATGATAAATTACATGTATTAAAAAAGACAACGCAATTGTTTTCCATTAAGTAAATTATTTCCCGACATCTCCTTCTAGCTTTGTACCTTTAGTCTGGCGATGTTCCAACTTTTTTAAGCCATTGCACTCTGCAAAATAGGTCTCTGTTTCGGCAATGACTTCTTCACTGTTTTCCGTCATGCCATTTTTTCAAGTTTGGAAAAAGACATAAGACACAGGGGGCCAAATCGAGCGAATATGGTGGATGGGGCATCAATTCTTACAGTTACCGTCGCAACTATCAGGGAATGGGCGTTATCATGACAGTGCTCCGGTAGCAAATTTTTTTCTTCGCTAGGTGGTCGAATTCCAAAAAAACGTCGCCATAACTTTTTTAGCTGATGAAATCGTCTTCGTCTTCTTTGGCGCACCCTCGCAGAGAAAAGTCCACTTTACCAATTGACCTTTGGTTTCTGGAATGTAGTAATGTCTCACCTATAGTCACACAACGCCCCAGAAACTCCCTCATATTGCGCATAAACATGTCCGAACAATATTTTTAAGATATCACACAATTCCGTGTTTGATCATCAGCAGACGCGGCACTCGTCTTTCGCATGCTCATTTGTTCATGAAGGATGTTTCGCACATATTTATTTGAGATGCTTGCCATATTAATAATCTCTCTGCCGGCTGTCTGCTAACATGGTATAATTAACTTTATTGATCGTATCGTTCGTAGTCACCTCAATGGGGCGACCTCATCAAAGACGGATGTTCAACTACACTTAAATTCATTAAACCAATATCTGACGAAAGTGCATCCAACTTTCTATTGATTTCTGCACATGTTTTCCCATTCAAAAAAAGAAATCGAATCACTGACCGGCATCGTTCTTTTTCCATGATCCCCAAATACAAGTTGCTCACTTTCAACACTTCTCAAAATAACAGAACTTGATGAATCTCTCCGAAACTTTGTAATTGTACACGTTGGTCGATGTATTAATATAAAGACGAAAACCAGGGTGTACATATTACGTTACTTGTTTCGCAATAATTGAAACAGAATTATTATAAGCAACTATTGCAAACTATCGTGTGTTCGCTGAGTAATATCTACGCCCACGCATCTGTCATTTATGCTTATAAATTTGTCCTTGCTAACTATTTCGAAATTTCTTCGTTGTCGTGTTTTATTTAGCTTATATACATATATCTCTTGTTAATGGTTTTGACGGAGACATTAGAAATAACATGTCTAGAGAAACTATATAGGAAATATCATAAATTTGGATAAAACGGCGTTTTGGCAAATTGAATGTCTTCAAGTGAAAAATGGGCGAAAAAAGGAGATTGTTTTATATTTGTAATTTGGATCAAAATTTAACATGCAAGATTCCAAGATTCTATAAAGAACGCCATACAGAGATCATATCCTTCACCTGGTTAGATATATCCATTGACGTCCTTTTTCCTGCGTTTCGTGTTGTTGGTACAAAATAAGTTGTATCAAAGAACACGATGTATGCGTTGCGAAAAATGCCACTTAGCAGGTCTGTTTTTATACTATGTGCGAAATAAACACTGTTACCAACTTGAATTTCCTTACACTTGGCCCTGTTACAACATGCCGCCTAGAACAGTGGGAAATCATATCCTGCATTCAGCAACATTACACGATACAAAAGTATTGATTTTAACCGGATGATTTTCCCAAAAAATTCCATTTTACACAAGACGGTAAACTGCAAAGCCCGATCCCTAGGGATGTTTTGAGCCGAATATATTTGGGGCGTCAAAATAATAAAGTTAATATAGAAAATGAATATAAGTCCAGCCAACGACAAGCGTGGGGAAGACGTATATTAACTACTTATATCTATCATTCTCTTTTTCGAAAGTTAACATTAGAAATTTCGACAGCAAGTTCTAGGGCATACGTTAGTGGTACAAAGGTTATAAATGTCAACTAAATGTCTTTCGGTTCGTATCATCTAAATTTTCTTAAAACTTTCGCGCAAAAACGACAGATGCACACCAACACACGTTTAACAGTAAAACGAAGCAAATTTATATCTTTACGCCTGCGATAAATAAACAAGAATGATACTGCGGTATATTTCCTAAATGTATTGTTCGTTAATAATCCCTAAACGACCCGTTTCAAAAGATCGGTACTTCCGAGAAATTCTTGGAATGATAATAAAAGGGACTTTATTATGGTCGTCGCAATATTTCCACTTTACATAATAATTTATGGATTTAATCGCTTAGAAAAGAGTGTATGCTTAATATTTTTCTAATTTTATGTATTAATAATTGTATACAGTGTGATATAATAGATTTTTATTGTATGACCGAACTTCACTGAACGGCAGTGTAAATATATTTAATTTTATAACACATTTCTCTCCGTGTATTTTTAGAGATTTTACAAAGAGACATTTGCTAAACAGTAAAGTTCTTAGTAATGAAAAGAAAAAAACTGAATTCCCCTGTATATGACGAAAATGCAAATGGAGTTATCTTGAAAATGACGTTTTTTATGAATCATGATTACGATAGTACTCTTAACATCTTTCGTTTTGTTGAGACACGGATACTTCACGGACATGCATAATACCGTTCAATACATCATCTGGGCGTACTACACATTCTGTGAGCCCCTCGAGTCCATTAAAGAATTGCTCTTGAACAGTATAAAGATGTAAGGGAGGTCTCGACGTCATTCAGACAGCAGCAATTAAAGGATGTGCAAGAGGCGGCTTGTTCAGGGCCGCGTATAAAGAGGAGATAAAATAAAAAGAAAGAATCCGTAATGCTCACCGGCACTGAAGCAGGTTTTTTTTTTTGCGAAATTTACATAGTAAAAGTCAATGTCGCATACTTTCAACTCGATTCGGCAAACGCAAAAAAGCAAGATCAATTCCGAACAAACAAAATCAGTTACGCTTTTCGCATAATAATAGCGTGTTGTTGTATGGTTCGATCCTCCTTACGAAATTAAACCATTTATGTTCCACTTGTATCTTGTTAGTTTTGCGACGTTCAGCCGCCCATTTTCAACCAAATTACTATCGTCCCGTGCAGAAACGTAATTACATCGCTGTTTACAACCTTCCTCGGCAGTAAAGAGACCTGCTTGACTCGCGTCTCTTTTTTATTGTTTTCTTTTTTATGAGCTTGCATATTTCGGATGAGGTTGTATCCGGTATTATACTAAACCAACGGAGTCAATACTAACCTGTAGCTGCTAAAGTATCGTGTATTAAAATAAAATTGTGGTAGTATGAATTTCAAAAGGTGATAATATTTCACTGAGAAATATTTTACAGACACGTAGAAGAAAATTTGGGTTGCTATAGCTGTTTTTATTATTTAAATTTATGTATTCGCTTTTGATTTCTTTTGTAGTAAAATACAGAAAGGTTTTCTCCTTGGCGTTATTTACAATTCCTTTTCCTTGTTGTTTTATGACCAACGCGCGGATCGACGGCTGTCCCTATTGCGTCACGGAGACGCGCGTGCAGAGTCGCATGGAAAACCTGCAGTTACGATTATTCCCTTGATGAACAGTGCGCTCTTAACAGTTAGGCGCTTTAGTTTGCAGATTATCATTTTTACATTTATGACCGTGTTCTATTTTTAATATCCCTTATTGATACAGTTTTGTTTATTTGGATTAAGAATAGGGAGTTTTGGTTTCTTTTATTATTAATTACTATTATCTTGTTGCTACAATTTATCTTTATTCTTTTATTTGGATCGTTCTTACTTTATTTTTAGGATAGGCGTTTTTATTAGTTTTAGTTATAAAACTCAGTTTATTTCCTTTGGAGCAGTCGTCGCAACGTTTCTTCATTTTCTTTGTATTAGAAGTATTGTTTTAATTTTTTTGTTTTTGTTGAAAATTATTCTTTGTTAGCATTTCCTTAATTTCCCTCATTATGGCCCCTAACAAACGTCCTCGTCAAGAAATCATGAGTTCCTGGATTAAGGATCATGACTGCTTCACAATTGTTAATGATAATAGAAATTTACTGCAATGTATGTTTAGTAACTTTGAAATGTTACAAAACTATCTTACAAGATTCGTCTTTGCAAACTAATTTAGAATTTATTAAAGCGCATTTTGGCGATATACCCAAAAATATACAAGATTTTGGAACGCAAACATTGAAATTGGAAGAAGCAATCACAACATTAAATAATATTTTAAGTAAACTAAAGAATATTTCTGGTACTTTTGGTGCTTCTTTAAGTAAAAAGATTGCGGCAGTTTTTGCTCGGAATCCCGATTTTATAACATT
>LR737389.1:8734560-8826511 GCA_902655005.2 Marronus borbonicus
TATTAACCAGCACTCGTACAAGTCTATCAGCAGAAAATTTAAATTACATATTAATAACCAATGTAAATAAATGATGTCTAATGTGACATATGTAATACTTTGCAGATGTAACCTGTTACCTTTTCCTTCATCAGAATTCGTTAATTAATATCGTTACTCAATATAATTTACTTTGATCTTAATATTTTATCCTAATCTTCCATGTGAATTAAGCACTTTATGTTTAATGAGCACGTTAATACGTGCTCATTTCAGACAAGAACATTTACAATATGTGTGCCTGACGTAACTTTTGTATTAGTTTCATTTTAGTATGGGAAATACAAGCCAAGTTCGTTTCACGTATGTATGAACCCATCTACGGCACTGAAAAATCTAGTGTTGGATAAGCGACCGTGCAAGTTATGCTGACTGATGCGAGTGTCACTGAATTTTTATATTTTTCCTGTCGAAGTTTTGTATCTGTTTTGTACCAAAAGTAAAAAGTTTTGTACATCTCGGCTTAGAAGTTATTAACGATTTCCAATAGGGGGGTCAGGGACATGACAGCCCCTCAGAAGGGATTTTATTAACTTTTTCTATGTCAAAGTTTTATACTGTTTTGTACTAAAGTTAGAAAGTTTTGTACCATTTCCGTTTAGATGATATAAACAATATCCGGCAGGATAAACACTTCATGGATATTCTGTTCATGCTGAAGACTGAGCCTACAGACCTTCTAGTAAGTTTTGACGTTACATCGCTATTTACCAACATACCTGCAGAGGACGCGCTGACCATACTAACAGAACTTAGGCCACAAAATGATATCATCGAATTAGTAAGAGTATCTACGACATATTTTTGTACAACACAAAGTACTACGAGCAGAATTTCACCATCATCCGATGCAGAAGACGACGGTAATTAAAACCTTACTATCCAGAGCCGAAACCATCAGTGATGAGCTACGTCTAGCCAGTGAGAAGATACATCTGGAAAAAGCACTGAAGAAGAATGGTTACATTGACATTGACATAAAAGGAGCCACTAGGAAAAAGATGCCTCTAAAGACGACTACAGAACCGCAGAGAGGGATGGCGTGTTTACCAGACGTAGCAGCAGTGAACAGCAGTGAATCTTAAGACAACAATGAAAAAAGTAAACTTAACGTAGATTGTTAAAACTTAACTCTATTACATTAAAATATTATAGCGCTTTAGACATAGGGAGCGTCATTCATACATTAAGGTTGGATCAGGAGAAAGGAGAAGAATGATTCCGAAAATTATTTTTTTTAAGTTAAGCAGTGTTTATGGTAATTAAATTAAAGCTTGGATTATGTTCATGTAACAATTTATTTACTTAAAACGGAGAGATTTTGTATTTATACGTACATTTCTTTTTTACTTAAATTGTTTAAAAAAGATACAAATTTCGTCGTAAAACATTTCATTGATATTACAGTGGCGAAAATTCCGGAGATATCGGCAAAAAGAATTTCCATGCAATAAGTTACCTTGGAATATTCCATTCCGAAATTCTTAAAATCCAAGGTATCCCAGTAATAGCACACAAAATTTGAATTTACCTGCGTTTTAAGATATCTAAAATCGTAAATTCTGTAAGACAGTAAGATTTATTTTCTTTTTCAAACGATCTAAATAGTTACTTGGGAAATTCCTAAGATATATTTTAAACAAGTCACTCGTTACGTAATTTTATTCATTTCGCTACAAAGTTTCCGTACTTTTATTTCAATTTAACCCAAGAATTTTAGCCGAATGCTTTTTTTTGTCCAACAAAGAGTTTCCGTTGGCTCGAATATCACATGACTTTCTTACCCATCAATCTACGAATGTATTTTAATCAAAGCATTTTTTCTTAGGAGTTGGAAAAGAATCGAAGCTAAAATACTTCACGCTGTATTTAATTTCACATCGGCTATTCTAAAGGGTATATTGTTGCAATTTATAATCTAACCTGCAGTTCATCTTATACTAAATTTTTCCCAATATAGAAACAACTTTCACAATTTTCGACGTAGCATCACTCTTATTGGAATGTTTCACAATGTTTCGTCTTCCCCGAGCGCGTTATGTAAGAGTTTGAATAAATTCCGGGACAGATATAATTATATAACAACTGCCAATGCTCGTAATAATACATCTATGCGTCACGAAAGTCAAACATCACTTCTTTTTTTATAGCAAGTTGGATAAATAACGGATCTACAAAAACATTCCTAAAAATATCAGCGTTGGAGTTTCATCTTTTTTCCGTAAACATTTCTTCGCGTAACAAGGTAGACGAATGCTACGGAGATATAATAACAAATTTAATGTGAGTATTTTGATGTACGCAAATATTTTTCTTCGGGTACGAAGGATATCTTTTAGATTTTTACAATAATAATAAAAGAAAATAGCTATTTGTGTATTAGAGGGCAAAGTAATATATTGTCTATTGGGAGATTGTTGTCGCGCAATCGCTATTACTACGACTACTATCTACTATTTATTTAGACCAAACCAATATGATAATTTATTTAAACCAGAAATTAATTATTTACAATGCTAACATTAAAAGTACAATTATTATAGTTTTTACAAAGTAATCCATGCTCTCGAAATGTGTATTCTGGTTTCGGTGCGTATGCGACTGATTCACCTTGTACCGTTGTCCTGCTAAGTCCTATAATTTTGTGTATCGTTTCAATTTTGTCGATAATGTTTTTTTCAACATACGTTTCTAACACAGTGAAGCTCTTCCAACCGTCGTGGCATTTTAGCTGCTTTAAATCACCTCCGCCATTGATTAAAAAGATGTCTGAAGTCCGCCGAAAGCTATGGCCAGTATATACGCTCCCCGACAAAAACTTAGACGCGGTAAGATGTTTTAAGGGTTTTGTGGGTTACAACATTTTTTTGCGAAACTAGCAAGATATCTAATTAAGTTTTTATTCATAAAAGTAAAATAAACTTAAAAATATCTCCTCCAGTAATATATGAACTAAATAATAAATTATTACTCCAATGTTTAAACAATTTCTGCGACAAAAATTTAGACGCTCTGTTGCAAATGTAAAATAAAAATCAACAAATGAGTGAACAGTAATGCGTAGATCCTCAATTGTTCTTAATCACTTCCAATAGTCTGTTATTAATAGATTTATATAAATTTAACACATAATTTTGAGGGATATTCTGCCATTCAGTCACTACTAAAGTTTTCAGTTCCTGTACCGTGAAATATTGACGGCCTCCGCCATAAACGCGACGTGCCAATTCACCCCACATGTTTTCAATAATGTTTAAGTCTGGTGACCGTGCCGGCCACTGTAAAGTTTTAATCTTTTTCTCTTTAAACCATTCAGTAATGGTTTAACTTTTTCCCATTGTTTCTTCCAGGATACGTGTTCTTCAGCAGATCTCAACCTCGCTTCTTTGTGTTTCGCCGATAGTGGCGGTTTTCTCAACATTTTCTTCCGTGATATTACCGGTGACGCCTTTAAAATCCTTTGAACATTACGCACGTCCGTTTGTACCCCCGCCTGTTCTGCAGTAACTCTCGCCGACGCAGAAGAATTGGATGCACACCGCAATATCATACGTTTATTCCACTCACTTACAGCTTTCGGTCGCCCCTGGCCTTTTGATTTGCCGTAATTTTCCGGATCTTTCAGGAAATGTCTAACGGAATGATCGCTTCTTCGTAACCGACGAGCAATTTCCTTCTTACTAACACCATCGTGGTGCTAGGTTAGAACTTTACCCCTTTCTATCAAGGATAATTGCTTTTTTCTACCCAATCCTTATTTCCTACAAATCCCGAATTCCGAATTCCCGAATCCTTATTTTCTACATCAACATTGATGGCTACTTTGAGAGGTTTATCGCGTTTGCGTGCTCCAAACATTCCCATGATTAATATAAGCTGTTGCCAAATTAAATTGTTTAAAATGAACGAATGTATTATGTTAAATTACCTTTTTCAATAAATATACTTCATCGGTTGGCTCAGAAGAATTTTACAATTAGTATCTCTTTTTTAGTAAAAGTGTTCGATATCTTTGCCTTGGACTTCGTTTCAAATTAGCAACCAGTTTTTTTATAATGACTAATGTCGACATTCTTCTTCCAGCATTAAATAGATACGATGTTATATAGTTTTAGCTTTTTCAAAAAAATAAGCCACTATTGCGTTCTTGGATCTTCTTGATCTTGTACCATGCTACGACGAGCTCGTATTGTTTTTTTATATTTGTTTCTTGATTTCTGGGACACTAAATTAATTTTTTAAGATATTAAAAATGTTGCGCTTACAATTTCGGGGGGTGGGCATAAAACTCTCTTGCGTTACCTTTCTCAATAGTTTCCATTTTAATATTTTTACCTAGACAACGCCAACGCAATGACATAAACTAGGACATCTGATTTTAACAACAATTCGGAAGGCGAGCCTTATTATATCGCTTTAAAGCGGTAAAGTGACTGTTATCGGAAAAGGTCAACTTTGGGCGGTCAACTACGAGCGCAAATGTTTAATTCGTTATTACCATTTATTTACTTTTGTATGCATCGTTTCCATTGATTCTCTAAAATATGGATTTTGAAAGCTTCAACAGCTTCTTGATGTGATAAAATTCTATCCACGCATTTTTTGCTTGATATTCAGGAACAAAAACAAATCCAGTAAATACTGGTAATGAGACATTAATTTGATATTTTTCTCCTTCAAATAATCAATTGTTTGACGTGCTGTGTGAAGGCTGAAGCATTGTCATGGTGATACGACATTGTCGATTGTTTTTCTAGATTTCATCGATGACTTCTGGCAAATAAATTGTTGACCATCCTTGTGGCGCGTCCAATACGACGAATTGAAGCAAGCAATTTTTGCAAGCATTTTCTGTTAAGTGCTTCGTGGACGAGCAACCTTTATTGGATTCGGTTCATCTAGAAACACTCGAATAATTGATTGTTGCTCAGTTTCTGGATGGTACGAATTCGAACCTACTACGATGTTGTATATGAATTTAGAAGCTCTGTCGAATTTGCACGAGCCTCTCTTGTGCTTAAGTTAAACTATGCGGAATCCATCGGGAGCGGATCTGTTTCAAACCTAAAAGTTCATGCAAAATTAAAAATAATTCAGTTTTCGATATGCCTAAGGATGCCTCTATTTCGCGATAACTCACATGCGGATTCCCTTCGATCATATTGGTCACAATATTGACGTACCTTCAAACAATGGCCAACCTTCGCGAAATTCATCATTGACGGAAGCACAACAAAATTCGGCAAACAATTGCGAGCAGTCTTTCTTAATAGTGTTTCATTACCAAAAGCTAAACAAAGCGATTCGAGGCATTGTTGTTGTGTTATGGCTTTACCAAAATCGCAAATAAATCATCCTACGAGAACTTTACCATTTTTTTTTAATAAGATTGCTTTTTTTTAAACGCTCACTGTAAACAAACTACTCAGTCGATTCAACAGCAGCAACTGTCAGATTTTACAAAAACATGTGATAATGTCAAATCTCGATAACACCACCTAGTCGTGGTTTGTAAAAACTTAAGATGATGCCCTCGTAAGCACACACCTATACGTTGAATATTAGTTTCTTGAATTTGAAACTGTCGGAGATTATATTCAGTAAGAACTTTTTTTTATCAAGGAATCCATATATTTAATGTCGTCATATTACTTAGACTTACTAAAAAAAATCAGTTCAAAGTTGTGTACGCGTATGGTCACAGCAACTTTTTTTTTCGAAGGCCATGCGATATTGTTGGTAAACTCGTTCGGGTACAGGAAGTAAGTTATTACTGTTTTTCTTGTTAAACAAGCTATAAATAATCATTTGCATATCGTGTATACATGTAAGCGAAGTAACTGCCCGTGAAACCATTAATGTCCACTATTGATATTCAAATTATTGCAAATTAGAGCTTACACAGATAATTCGCATAGGAAGGTTTGTCATCGTAGTTGCCTCGCAAAATAAATAGCAGCCTTAAAACGGTAAATTAATTTCAATAAAAAATGCTAGAATTTTCGAGAAGGTCGTTTTTAAAGTAGTATCATGTCTATAATAGAAAAACTTGAATATTATACATTGTTTTAAAAGATATTCTTTAAACGCTCATTACCAATAATAGCTGCGCATCCTTTACTATTTATGTTTAAGATTTTGCTTTCTTTCAATATTAATAATAATAATAAAACATTATTATTATTATTAAAAAACAAAAAAGTTCGCGCGTACTCAACCCTAATTTCTATGTGCCAACGCATCATTTAGATGTTTATGCTAGGAGTTTCCAATAATTGCCATCTCATTTTAAGGAGCGCAATAATTTTAAACAAGCCGTTAAGAAATTATTCATTAATGAAATTTGTTACACCATCGATTTTTTTTTTTAATTAAGCATATATTTGTCGTTCGTATTTCTATTATTCATTTTGCGTTTGTATCTTTCCAGTTACTACTTTTATGATCATTAAATCCCATTGTCTATTCTTGGATTTGTAATTTAGTTCCCTTAATTAGGGATTATTGTTATTTTCATCGTTTTTTTATCCAAGCTTTCCTAGTTTTAGTTCAATTTTTTTCATTTCACTTTGGCTGGTTCTATTACCTTCTTACACCTTGAATCAGCAAACGTTATTATTATTGTTATCCCCGCAAAAATTTTATCAAAATCACAAGAGGACAGTTGCCTGTAATGCCTTCATTCAAAAATTCAACCGCTGACTAGAATATGTTACAACATCTAGAGTGGTTCTAAGAACTCTATTACTAAAAGAATGTAACACCCGAATAGATCATTAAATCAACTAATAGTAAAGTACATATTAGATTCCAGAAAACTTATCGTGAAGAACGAGCGATTGTGTATTACATTCTTCACGATACCTGCCAAAATTGACCTTGCAATTGTTGCATTTTTCTTTAGAATTTATTAATTACTAAAAAAAAATTACGCTTAAGTTCATTTCCTGCATTCAAAGTTATTTCGTATAGCGTTGACATTCAAGGTTGTATCTCGATAGGCGTCATTGTTGAGATTCCTTTAACCCGCCTTGGTAAATGGCGAATGTCAATGGATAATATAAATAATTAAACAATGAGGAAATGGGATCGAAGTCAAAGCGAGCATTTTAGGCAAAAATCGCATCTTAGAAAGTCATCCGATGTGTACTGAGTTCCTCTTTAGAATTATAATTGTTATGTAAATTGCTTTCGAGTGAACGTTGAAATCTTCACAGAGCTGTTTCGTAATTAATTATATACTATTGTTGGTGTATTGTACACCGTCTGATATTAAATCAATATTTCTTGACTAGAATGGAACGAAAAAGTAATTTTTGATTTTACGCTTTCAATTTATTCAACATTAACGGCAACCAGTAAGTAAATAAAGAGCCGAGGATATACCTTTGTTAATTTGGATGAAATATGATATGTACAATTTTGACGAGCGTACAATAAGCTCGGGTTGCTTAATATTATACAATATTGAGGTACAAATATATAAATGAGTACCCATATACATAAAAAATATAATAAAAGGGAAAGTTCAAATAATTGACATTAATTAATAGCGTTTCTGTGTACGCTGCTTTTGTTAAATGCCATGTAAAAATAATCATTCTTATTAAATACCACGTGCCAAGGTGATCACTTGTATTTTTCGAAAACGAAATAACAAATAAATTGCCTTGCTGCTATTTTCTGATTAGCCCCTTGAAATTTTGACAGAATAATTCTGCGTCCCAGTGTTTGTTTGATAATTACCAAATCACAATATTTGATGTTAATCAGTAACGGTTGGTGATGAGGTAAATGGAAAGGCGCCGATAGTGACCGGATTCCCTCGTATATTTTCATTACATATTGTGTACGTTGTAATATGCAACGAAAATACACGAGAGAATCAAATCATCGTCCACGCACTTTCTCAATACATACGATCGGGTTCGTGCATAAAAACTTGAAACCATAAGATTACGGTTCGTTATAAACGAATTTTCTTCATAACTGTCTTTGAAGCTTTATATGCAAAATTTGCCGTTGCCTACCACCGAGCAGAAATGGTTTCTTTAACAAGAGAATATGTTCTACAACAAAGGTAGTCGCTGTCTTGAAAAAATTACTAAATTTAAGAAAGCGATTGGTTGTCCAAAATAAGTGAATAGTTTTTATCAAAAATATTATTACTTTCATTCAACTACAACAGATATCTTCAAAATATTTTTATTCTCTTGATATAAAGGCTTTATTTGTATTTTTCCTTTTGCTATACTGTATCGGACCAACTCTCTCTTTATCATCTAATTTCACATATTAGGTCGTTTTTAGTAGACCGGGTCTCATATGTATTTATGCCCTATACCTAATATGCGATTCAGCAAATAAAGAGCAACAGAACTGTGAAGATTTCAAGATAAGTATTGCAGTAATTTATTGATTGTCCGGACCTGGGTCCATCTTCCTCCAGTGTCATTATCTTGGAAATCTTCTTAAGGTCTTCCATCCTGGATGTGTGAACCTCGGAGTCCTCATCCTGGACTCCTTTCTCTGCTCTGGTACTAAAAAAGAAAGATAGGCAGTAGTATGCTGTATTCATTATTAATAATGATACTTATGCCAGCCTACTAAGGTAATCTTGTCTTGTGCATTTGCTCCTGAAGGATTCCGTCGTTCTTGGGAAGCGGACCATGCTGTTTCCTAGCAAACGCAGTCCCTTTCGTCTTCCTGGAGTTGATCGTGAGTTCATGGCCATCGAAGAAGTTAGAGATTTTGGTTAAATGTGCTTGCACCGGTTTGACTGCCAGCTCGGCGCTCAAACTGGCCTGCCAGGATTGCTGTATTATGTGCGTAGATGGCATTCAGCACTCATTGATCGACTGGTTTTGGAATGTGCATGATGTAGATCGTGAACAGAACTGGACCTAGCGTCGATCCTTGTGGGACTCCAGATAGCATGCTCTGGTCCTGTCTGGTTGCTGTTGAAGGTAGTAGTGACCTGATATGTAATCCGATACAACTGAAGAGTTGTGGAGTGGTCTGATCTGAAGCTAAACAAGTTACTGTCCATAAGTTGGTTATCTACAAGATGTTCGTTGATTCTGGCCTAGAACAGAGATTCAAGAATCTTGCTGATGGCCCCGAGTAACGATATCTTCTTTTTCTTTGGTTTCAAGGCTGGAATAATCTTAGCAGATTTCCACTGCATGTTGACCAGCAAGCAACTTGAGCGGTAGATTCGTCAGTGCTCGTCCCGTTATACCGTCTTTACCGGGAGCCTTACTGCCCGGAATCCGTTTGATTACTTGAAGGACCTCTCTGGGTGAGATCACGATCGGGGAACCAGCCCACATATCGTCTATCTCCTTCAGGGTGGCCCAGAACTTTCTTTTCTACTCTGTATCGTTGCGTACCGTTGGCGTAAAGGAGCCCAAAAAGGTGGTTTTAACTACTTACGCCTTCTCCGAATCCGTCAGGCAGCTTATTTGACCATTCTTGATCTCTGGAGCAGGCTTTCTGTCTCGCTTCAGGATTCTAGGGACCCTATGGGGGTCCCGTTCTTGGCTGATCTCAACAAAGTTATCTCATTTCTGCAGCCTGTACGCCTCTATGTCTCTCCGAATCTCCCTGCTTAGGCGGCGGTGAGCAGTGAATATCTGGTTCACCGGAAATCCTTCGATTTCGCTCCTTGATCTTATCGACAACAAAACAGCATTTTTAAGTCAGTTGCTAATTTTTAGTTGGGGAATTTAAATTAAGCCGTCATCACACTAAATTTGTATATAACAATGGTTGTTGGATAAAATAATCCATATAATGGTATCGGCAATACAAATAGATCGTTTGATTTAAACGAATTTCCATTTCATCGAACCCAATACACACAGCAAATGCTCTGTATAGCACGTTTCAACTTGAAATAACAGCAAATAGTAATAGCAAAATCCAGAAACGCCTGCGTCATCAATCCCATCCTCTATTTTAAGCAACCAACTATGCTAAGAAACACCCAAGAAATATTTTTAAAGGAAAATTTACTCCAACCAAGACTACCTGTTGTATTGTGTCTAGTAAAAATTCTATTTTCCAAGAAAAAATTACTTGTGTTAGATAAACATGTCCAAAATAATTTTTTAATTATTTTCTTGCGATTAGAAAACACTTTTCTCCGTGTGTACTTGAAACCCCGGGTTTAAGGAAAACCACAACAAAAATTCTCATAACAAAATTTTGGGAAATAAACTTATCTTGCATGTTATGCAGTTATCAGCAATCTGGCATCTTACATTAGTTCGAAGTAAAAAAAAAATGACTACGGGTATTATTTTAATCGTTGCTATTTATGGTATGCTCTTGTTGCAGACAATTAAATATAATAAGTTCATAGCTTAGAAGTCGAAACCTCGTTTCGCAATAACTAAAGCAATAAGTAAAGTCAAGAAACTCGTATCTCAATTTTTTTCTTAGATATACGAGATTTTGACTTCAGGACGATCAATTTGCCCTCATCGAAGTGTAGGAAAATGTCATCTATATTTTCTTAGTGACCATAAAGTTCCCAAGGTTAATAAGTAATATTGTGTTCTGATTAGCATGACATGATATGTTAAAAGATATGCGGTAATTGTTTATAATTTGTTCGTGCTTAATGTTTACAGTAAACGTATCACATTACAACAACGTCCATATGTCGCGTGTAGTTTATAAATTACGAAAAAATAATTATTACTATTAGTAACACTTGAATGTCGTAATACATAAAACGCGACCTAAAAAATTAACATAAGGATAACTTATATTTTTCTCTGTTATAATTACTTTTTTATGGAATAAGATAAATATAGGCCACTTCTGTCTAGTAGTGTCTATATAAATATAGCCTTTATAAAAGCTCTAATTTATGATGACATTATTGATAAAAATTACTATAATTACGCCAGGCTCGCAATTAAATATGTACATGCCAGAGTAAGAAGTATTCTCACGACAGTAGCGGTTTACCAGTTGACAAATACTGATAGAACGACTGTTTATTTTCGTCTAGATAGCGTATAGTCTACAATTATCGTGCTTCCTGTTGTAATTTCCTGTTGTTTATTTCAAGTTATGAATTTAAGTGCATATCCAGCTGCAGCCAAATTATTTTAAAAGAAGCAAGAAGATGTTTTCCTATGACTTTAGCGTATACAATTACGGCTGCGCGGCTATGATCAGGGCGCGGCCAGTGATTCTTCAGATCAACATATACAGTTATAGCAATTTATTAGCGTTTAAGGAAAACCTAACTATGTCAGAAAATACGAAATTGTCTAAAAAAATTAGGATATAAATCACAACGTAGAACTGGCATCCTGAGCTGGTGAATGAGTACCAAACATTTGAACAATTCCACTACATTGAGGTTTGGGAAGATTTAGAGAACGAGCGAGGAAAAAGCGGCTATTTCTTCGCAAAAACAAAACCTGAGTTTTGCTTAAATACTCAGAATGCCATTTCACCGATAAATGCATTCCAGCTCTCGTGCATCTCCCATAATCACCAGATCAGGCGCCCTGTGACTTGTTTCTCTTCTCCAAAGTGAAAAGTATCTTGGAGCGGAATTCATTTTCAGTGCGTGGAAGAAATAAAAAGCAAAGGCACTACAGTTAATAACCTGCAGCATTGCAATGGTCAATAAACCTTGCGATAAACCGTATTTATGAAAACAGTTCCATTCGTAAATAACCACACTTCGTAGGTACTCTGTAAGGATGTTATTCATTACATAATTAGCAAACCTTCTCACATGATTTCTTAGCTTGTCACCGTATCCTCCAACAACATTTCAATTCTCATCTTTTTAGTAAAATTAACTATTTTTGAGCATTCAGTTCAAATATTTACACGTGTGGCCCGTCAATCTGAAGTTACCATTACTTTTATGAAAATAAATGAAAACCCAAAGCCCAAGCCTTTGATAAGGAACACCCAAAGGGGTATCAGATGCAATTTACTCAACCCAGCACATTTTCTTTGCTACGATAGCGCCGTCTAGTACTCATGTGATCGAATCTGGTCATTCGCATGGTCAATTATATGTTCTTAATATCAGCAATTTCTGTGCTTGATGGACATTATCACTCATTTCATGAACGAACTCAAACAAATGCATGTATGTACATAGTCAATAATTACCAAAAAAAAAAAAATAGGGGCCTCAATGTAATTCACAGAAGTTAGCAAAAACGTAAGTAAAGTCACATACATGGAAAAGATTTTAACAAATCACATAGATTATCATGTTAGTAATAGCAAAGCAGTAAAAATGTAATCATATGCAATGAAACGTCGCAAAAAAATAAAGAAAAAAAAGCGCCAAAAACTTTTTTCGTTTCCCTGCTTTAACTAACGACTATAGGTCGTCTCAAAAGAAATAACCATCAATATTCAAATAATTATACCAAGGCCAAGGAAAAAAAAATAACAGGATACATAAATAGAGGGAAAAAGTCAGGTGTTTTGATCTATTCGAATCGGAAAATTATCTACTACTACTAAGGTTATCATTGTCTAATCGTCCAATTCCAATACAGTGTATTAATAATAGCTGATTAATACTTTTACGTAAGCGCTTTCCTATCCTCGGCTATAGGTCGGTCGTTCAAGGGACCGAGGGAGATGAGCTAGCTCCCCAAAGCAAGCCAATGAGGGGGGATTTGTAAAGAATATGGGGCGAAACCAAGGCGCGGTTCGAAAGCTGCCTTCTTTTACCAACTAAAGATATAATTTCGTTGCTTGGTTGCTTCGATGCGATAGTGAGCGTTGTCAAGCGAAACTTAAGTGAAACGTCAAAATCGCTTCGAGAAATACGAATCTGACGAACGGCTTCATTTTCGCTGACCCTACAACGCTCCTAGAACGGCTCTTCCACTACTGCATCGTTAATATACTCGCGTCCGCCCTTAGTCAACGAAATTACGCCTTTTAATTGACAAAAGTAATCAACTTTTGAACCGCGTCGATCTCGGCCCATGTTTTTCACAAATCCTCCCTCGTTTGCTTGATTTCGGGTCCACCCTCATCTCTCTCGCTCCTTCGGACGAGCAACTAACACCGAGGATGAGAAAGCGCTTGTACGTAGAGATATCGATCAGCTTTTATTAATGTACCGTGAATCGATGTATTTCAGCGCATTTCAAAAATGTACCATTAGGTACATTTTTGAAATGCGCTGAAATACATGAATGAATTGAAATATGGATAACTTTGTTATTAAACAAAGTTATCAATATTGTGTTGTGCGTGTTACTCTATCAATAGATTTAATATCGCTAATGGTTGCAATGCATTGGCGCTGTAATAGTTTTTTTTTGTGCTGCAATTTACCCGATTGTGTATTTTTTTAAAGTATTTTGTAGTGAACATTATATCTTATTAATCTATAAAGTTTTTCGTGAAAATAAAACATACCACACCGAGTATTATATACAATTGAAAAGTTTCTTAAATCTTTAAATCAGTTGACTGAAAAATACAGAGTGTGTTCTTTCCGGGAATAAAATACTTTAATCGATCCTAAGTTTTTACGGTCACTAGATGGCGCGATTGATGTTTAAGATTACTATTTTCGTCAAATTTTACATTTGTTGGTGTTGAAACAGTGACATCACAGAACTAGACGGAGTAGTTTGTTTCAATTTGTTTACAGTGAACCTCTAAAACAAGCAATTTTCGTTGGATTTACGATTCTAATAAAGGTGTAAGACAGCAACAATATCTCGAATCCCTTCGATCAATTTTTGGTAATGAAGTAGGATCAGAAAGGATGCTTTGTAGAGAAGTTAGCCGTCCGTCAGTGATGAGTATCCGTTCCCGATGGATTCCAATTAATTTGACCCAAAACCCAACAGTATCGTAGCAAGTGACAGAAATTGGACTAGTTCGCACAAGTCGGAAATTAAACCACAATCAATTGTTAGAATGTTCCCAGATGAACCGAATCCAGTAAAAGTTGTTCGTTCACGAAGCGCATCCAAGAATATGATTAGTTATCCAAACATTGCACGTTTCACTGCTCGTATTCACCTGATTAGCAACTAATATTTGTTCCCGAATGTCAAACAAAGGATGCATGGACAACGATTTTTATCACCTTAAGGAGCGGTTGAATCCTTGAAGAACCATGTTTTGGAGGTATCACCTTGAGGGTGGAAAAAATATTTCGAAAATTGGTTCGAACATGTACATGCAAAACTGCATGAATCTTAATGGCAGATATTTTTTAAAATAAAGAGATTATTTGTACTAAGAAGATGTTTTTCTTCTTTTATATAATTTTATAAAAGGTTAAAAGGTATTAGTGCCAATAAGGATGGTTTTCTAAGAGAATTTTGTTCTAGAAAATTAAATATATCAGTAAGTGTTTAATTTCAGCAAATTTGGTTTCTATTGTATTGACGCATTCAAAAACAAAATAAGATACAGGGCGTTCCGTTTGCAACAAAGATAAAGCGACGGCAAGGATAAACATCCTCCATAGATCAAAGTGTGTTTACATAACAGACTAATTGGACCTTAAATAGCATTTACTAAAAATATGTTTTTGTAGGAAAGTTGTAGTTTAGGATATGCACACGGTATACACGTGAAAGAAACGTTAGGTACAGAGTTGTTAATTTTTTATGTGCACGTGACACGACGAAAATCTGGTATTCTAATTCGTGTTTATCCTAACGTAGCGTTCGCTACGTATACTAGGGAGTCTAACGCAACGTATGTAGATGTATAATACTAACAACAAGCCATTAAGAATTCTCGAAAATCATAAAATACAATCAGAAAATCGTGCAGTCAAACATAATATGCAACTTAAAACACTTAACTACAGAGAAATGATAACATCGCAACCTCAAAGGTACTAAAATCAAACACCGTTTCATCGTAAAATGGACAATAACTTTAGAAATAAGAATAGGAAACTTGGCAATAGATTCTATTAACAAAAGTAGGTTATAAAATAGATTTTTTGAGATTTTACGACAGCAATGTACGTAAGTTATTGCTTTTGTTACTATTGAAAGACGCGTTCTGCCATTAAATCTACTTTATCGACTGTATAAACAAAAGTACTTGTTGCTGTACAATTAAATGAAAATTTACTTTAAGCTCTTGGCCAGTGTAGCAAACTTGGATGTTTTAGAAACGTTTTCTACGGATTAATGAGTACTAAATAATTCTTCTCTTCGTCACTTAATGTTCGAACTTTTCTTCGTCTATTCTTGATTTATTATTTAATAAAGTTCCTATAAGTTACAACTAGTTACGCCGAGCATAATTAGAATTCTAAAAGAACGTAACAATTACTTACTTATACCAGCTGCTGTGCACTAACAATAAAACTGCCATTAGCAATTTAACGTTCTAAATAAAATTACATCATTTCCTACTTTTCAAGCATAAAAATATATTTACGGATACTTATGGCAAACTCGTCTATTATGCGCGCAAATTGTGTTAGCGATCCATTGTCTCAACAATGCTTTTAGAGCTTTCCGTGACCTAAAACATGGCAGCTTCCATATCGTCTAACGCTACTTTATTACGTTCTAAATTAAATTTGAGGAAATTAACGGTTATGCTTCAAACTGCTCGTTAATTGATTTTGTCGACAGCTTTCTGTTTTCGTTGTAATTTGTGGCGGTAATTAAATATTGCGGATGGATCCACTCTATTAACAACGTTCAAAATTTGTTCTTCACATTTTTATAACTTAATATTCTCATAGAATCTAGTTTTAACCAGAAATCTGTTACATTCATCTAAAATTAAGCAAAACATTTAATAAAATTCTTCACAGGAACTTTATTAGAAATTTGATCCGCATTTCTCCACTCTTACCTGCATCGTCATTGCGTTGCTTAAACTGCAAAATATGCTTTCAGCTTCAAGTTCCTTCGAACAAATTTTGAGTTTATTCTTACCATTGAAATTTCATTCTTCACACTTGCTATTTTAATTTAAATTCAGAGTAAGCCTGCAGAAACGAGTTGCGCTTTATTAAATTAGCAAACACTAGACAGACTCGTGTTTATTCGTCTCATGAGAATGGGTTCGTGTTGCCTGCTGGTTTCCCCGAGAGTCCGATAAAACACGAGTTTGTCTAGTTTCTGCTAATTTTGTGAAGCGTACTCCTATCTGCAAGCTCAATTCCAGGTGTGAAAGCATGTTGTGTTTACATTTTCTCTATGCATCATTAGAAGCCAAAAATGTTCCAATTTTCCAATGTACCATTTCAAATATCCAAAAATATCATTATTTAAATCGTTTATTTGGGAGAAGTGGACATTTTGGGTACCCATGGCCATCAATATCCCCCAACTTGACGCCAATGGATTTTCTCAACCTGCTTGATTTTAAGTAAACGCATAAAGAGAATTTTCCAGAAGGACCATTCGACGTATTGAAAGGGTAGGGTGACACAGAGAAATGCAGCGCTTTAATTCACAAATAATTAATTGTACTTGCTTGAATTATTGTTTAAAGCAAGATAATATGCATTGAAATTTCAATTATTTAAATATGAATTTGTACCAAACCTAATGTTTGTTATGTATTGTGAATGAGCCAAGTTGGCGGCACTGAGATCGATGTTTATTAAGGTGGCATGAGCCTGGTCTGCCCTCTCTTGCTCACTAGCTTGTCGGATGTACAGATGGTCTCCGATGTTTAATAGTTATCATTATTCAAATATACATGTTAATCCCAACAAACTGTTTTATTGAAGAACCCAAACACAACATGGTGTCAGGAGTGATCTAACGGAGTTTAGAAGGTATTGTTTAACAGTAAGAAGTAATTAATTTTAAATACATGTGGTTGAAACTAAGGTTATGGAAGCGTGCAGATTGCCGCTAATAATGGAATTTTCTGGTAGTTTACCAGAAAAATTGAATAAATGGGAAACATATTTTATTTTATTTATAGAGGCTAGTGGTATAATAATATTGATAATCTCGAAAAGCAAGGAGTAAATGATAAACTGCTAGGTGAACCGCTTGTTTAGTTAAATAACGTTGTATTGGTTGAAAAGCCTAACGGATCGCTAAGAATTTGCTTGGATTCGAGTCACTTGAATGAATGTATACAGTGCGAGTATGTACAGCTTCCTTTTGCGGAAAAAATCTTTACAGAATTGGCAAATAAAAGGTATTTCACTGTGTTGGATTTGAAATCAGGTAATGTTGGATCGTGAATCCTCTAAATTTGGCTCATTTGGTACACCATTTGGGAATTATAAATTTTTGAAGCTGCCTTTTGGTATTAATACAGCAGCAGAGGCCTTTCAAAGAATACATATGCCAATGTTTAGAGACTTTATGGGAAATAAGATGATCTAATCAGAAGTGGATCAACGGAGGAGAATGTTGCAACGAATAATGGAACGAGCTAAAAATGCAGGCATCACATTCAATGCAGATAAACTTCAATTTAAAATGGATACTGTTGAAGTTTTGGGGTTCATTGTATTAAAAGGTGGAGTTATTGATAAAACAAGGGTAGGAGCAATCACCAAGATGCATTGCCCAAAGAATAGAAAGGAATTGCTACGTTTCTTAGGGATGGTCAAAAATGTAGGTAGGTTTCTGCCAAACTTATCCGCTTTTACTGCTCCGTTGAGGGAGCTAACGAAGGGAAATATTAAATGGACATAGACTCAAATTCATTCCAATACCCTGGGTCAATTAAAAAAACTTGTAACAGAAGCACCAGTGCTAGCCAACTATGATGACAAGTTGCAAGAACTTAACGCATTTTTGTTTGGCTCAGAAAGATTTCATTATTATATATATGGTAAGGAAAAAGTAGAAGTCAAAACTGACCACGCACGGTAAGTATTTTCAGAAAGGATCTGAATAAGGTATCCACTAGACTTCAAAGGATGCCGTTGCGATTGTTAAAATACGATTTGGTTATTAAATATGTTCCCGGTAAGAAAATGTTTGTATCAGATACCTTCTCAATAGCCTTTTTAAAAGGAAAAGTAAGCGAAGACCATGAGTTGTCACATGCTGTTCACATAGTAAAGAATAACATGCCAATAACCGAAGAAAAAAAGAAACTCATCTCAGAAGCTACTTCAAACGACGAAGCGCTCAAGGCTGTGATAGGGGTTGACCGACAAATATAAAACATGTTAATACTTAACGTCGCCCATTTTGGAAACTCAAAGTACTTTGATAATTTAATTTTTTATGAGAATAAATTGGTAATACCAGTAAATATAAGGCAAATGTTACTTAAAATTTTGCATGAATTGGTATCGTTAAAACCAAATTAAGAGTTAAAGAGCGTCTTTTTTGGCCAGGCATGAATAATGATGTTGAAAATGAAGTGCTAGGTTGTGAAATATGTGAAAAGGTTAGATTTCAAAACTGCGGGATGCCGTTACTTCCTTTGCCATTGGCAAATGGACCTTGGGAGAGATTGAGTGCTGATGTCCTTAAACAGAATTCACATTTATATTTACTAGGTGTAGATTTCTACACCTCTGGGTAGATGGAAACAACTTTTTCTTGTATATATTTGTCTAATTTAGTCCATTTCTGGACATTTGGAGTTTCTAATTGATGCGAATACGATGAGACAAGTATTTTAGAGTACTGTTTAGTTTCTAATGAAGCACAGACAAAGTTACAAAACCAAAGAAATAAAAAAAATTCCTATATGGTGTAGACTTTTTTGCCGATGCTGTAGAACTATTTGAGCTTTTGTAACACTGGTCAATAAGAATTCTATCACTATTCAACAAATCTTTTAATAACAGTGTCCACAAGGTAGATCGGAGTAGTTAGATGCGTTTAATGAACGTTAAAATTAGTCTGGATGCTGGTTCTTGAGTCCAATAGGTGTTGCAAATGTCCTATTGAGAAGCTGATGTCGTTTGCGACAGATAGGGTGATATTTACACTGGATGAGCTCCTTTGACTCTAGATCTTGTTGATATAAATTCCAAAGATGATGTTTAGGTTTTCACAGTTTGTATAGGCGATAAGCTTGTTGTTCGCCAAACCCATCTGACATTAACATGGCCCTGATGATCTTGTCAAAAGTGGTGAAACTTGTTGTACATGAAATCAAATTATGGGATACGAAAGACGTTATTATCAGAATAAAGCGATTTTTAGGAATAATCTGTCATTAAAGAGTATAATTATATCATACAGATCCTTTGAAAGCCATAGTAAAGCATATTTTACTGATATTTATCAATGTATGAACTTTTAGTAGAGGAAGAAATTAACAACCAACTCCCTTTCTTAGATAATCTAGTAATTAGAAACAACAATAAATTGGAATTAGACGTTTATAGAAAGGAAGCCATCACTATCAGATACATTATGATAGACTTTAGCCAAACATAAAATGGGTGCGATTACTGTCTCAATAGATTGGCAAAGGATTTAAATCTATTAAAAGAACTGTAGCTATATAATGGCTACTTTTCTGTAGATATCGATCGCACCCTTAAGAAAGTCCGCCATAAGAATTATGTAAGAAATCCTACGACTTCAATTCGAGCGGAAACCTGGAATAAGAGATTTGAACTTCCCTTTCACAGAATATCGAAAGGTATCAGTGAAGTTTTTAAGTTACAAGGTATGAGCGCGTATCTCACTTCGCGAACTACACTGCGAAACCTAAGCAATCCGAAAGATAAACCGGAAATGAAGAAAAGGTCAAGAATTTATAAAATCGGGGGCACTATGTATGATTAAGTCTGTATTGAACAAACGAGAACAAAAAAACACATAGCGTTAAGTGTGGTACGGCGTATAAATGAAATTAGAAAACCACAAATTAATTAAATTAATAATAATAATAAGACGAAGACAGAAACGGAGAAAAACTGTACCAGAAATAGCGAGTGAATTTAATCAAGGACGTCCGTATTCGTCGGCTAGCGGAAGGAAATTTACATGGTCGAGGAGCAGCCCGTGAACAAATGCTACGCCCGAGTAGCCGATTTAATAGGCTGAAATGGGGCCGAGAACATCGGAACTGAACTGCAGAACAATGGAAAAATGTTTATGGATCGACGAATCGATATTTAAAGCGTTCGATCAAAGCAGAAGGATGTTTGTGAGACGGTCCACTAATGAGAGAATGATTCCCCAATGCATTAAACCAACAATAAAACACGATGGCAGTTTGGGGTTACTTTTCTTACTTCGGAATAGGAACGTTACACCTAATCGGAAAGAGGGCTACCCCGAAATATTAAAATCTCATACCACTAATCACATACCATACAGCCCGATCCAATATTTGAATGACCAAAAACTTTATAATTTACGACATGGCCGCCGCAGAGTAACGATCTCACCTCTATTGAGCTACTGTGGTACGATAGAAGAGTCCGAATTGTTGCTCCTACTTCTAAGGAACTACTCGGGAGTCTTCTCCAACAAGAATGGAACAGCATCCCAGGTGATACAATCGAAAGAATGCCGCCAGTTGTTCAATGCAAAGGGTAGATTTTTTTAAGAGAAAAATATCTAAGAATCTCCTTAATAACGAACAATAAAAAATTAATTCTGCGTTAAATTTTTAATAATTTTTATTTTTGATATTAGTTGCCTTTTATATTTTGATTTTCTAAACTTTTATTTCAGTGGACGATAGTGTAGGCGGTAAAAGTACTTGGAAATCTGTTTTAGAGAAGAGATGAAACAACACATGCTAAAACGCAGAATTAAAGATTTTTTTCACATCTTTCGATCGCACGATTAACAATAAGAATCCACGAATTCCTTCCGAATTGATCAGGTCACTTGTGCTGTGCGGAGGGTATCGATACTTTAGTGTTTGCCGTTTCACGTAGTCGAAATATATGTTACAAATATTATTTTTAACATTAACAAGTCTGGTTTAAAGCCGAACTAGTAGATCTAACTGACGTTACTGCGGTAATTGAATTTAAAATTCAAATTCAAAAGCACGCAGTAATACGTACCTCAACATCCGCTTGCAATAAATAACTCTGGGACGAGTTATCTTTCACGATTTTAAGAGTAGCTTATGCCCGTTAGGAACGCTTTGGAAAGATGAAGGGGTGCTTAGCGATGAGTTATGTGCATATTGTGAAACGCTAGTAAAATTAATGTCACAACCGTAAATCTTTTCCACGATGGACGCCCAAGAAGCGCTGTTATTGATAAAATAAATTAAAGACGAATTAATAACATGAGCGCTCTTTATTTCAGCCGATTAAAGTGCTGTCGGTGTTAATTAAAGAAGATATGTGAGAAGATATTTCTTCTTTTTATAACTAGTGGAACAGTAATTCAAAGGCGTTTGTGTGATGAAACTCTTGCACCTCACTTTTAATTTGTTTCGAAACAAATTGAACAGGCTGAATAGAAACCCAAACCCAGTTTTTTTATTTAATAGATCTAATGACCGACATTTCAAATAATTCGTTGACCACCTGC
The DNA here is from genome assembly GCA_902655005.2 of Marronus borbonicus. Taxonomy (NCBI): domain Eukaryota; kingdom Metazoa; phylum Arthropoda; class Insecta; order Coleoptera; family Scarabaeidae; genus Marronus; species Marronus borbonicus. The sequence continues at coordinate 8,756,049 of LR737389.1, forward strand.
AATTTAATCACAATTATAAATTGAGCTCAGCTTAAAGAAACACGATGAATAGCGATGCTTTCCTAATTGACTCAAGACATATAAGTCCGAAAAATTACTGTTCTCGCACTCTCGTTTCATAAGCTGGGAGTATTTTCTGTATTTGCGAGGAAAGCCGAACAAATTAACTGAAACATAAAAGTGTTCTAACTAATTGCGGCAGATGATAGATGGCGGCCGCAAAGTCTTCCGCGTTCTAAAGAAGACCCGCGACCACCTGGTGCACGCTGTGTTTTCTCTCTCACCTGTAGTTTTGCAGGAGCCTACTTGTACTAAACGGTGTTCTTGTAATATGAAATTTGCAAGAAAGAGATAGCAACAATATCTACATTTATCTACTTCATTAGTTCATAGTGCTGGTATTGAGAAGTAAAGATTGAGCAGTAAGTAAGGTGGTTTAACATTTTATTTTATATTTGGGTAGGCTCATTGCCCTTTAAACGCAAGAATTAAATAACCACTCGATATTCAGTTTCCTTGTTTTTTTCAATTTTTACGGAAACACTTAAACATCGATTGACACAAACAATGGTTAAACAATAACTAAGCGTCCAACATGGTTCACATTTTCAAAAGGATTTTTCAATACATGTACAGCTATATTACTAGAATATTTTTGACGAGTAACGCGATCTTCATATTGAGGCTTGAAACTTTTCTCTGGTAACCCTGGTACCCTAGTAACTGCTCTAACATTGCGTAATTCACGCGGAGAATTTGGTACCATTTTATTTACATTTTGAATATATGTATGTATGTAATTTTATAAATAAACCCCAGAAGCGCTTGATTCGTCATTAACCATACAATTAAATTTAATTTACAATATGGATTTGGTACGCTGCAATGGATATTTTAATTAAGAAAATATAACACTAATTAAGATTTCAATAAAGTATATTTGGAGCGACAATAAATATGCACATTACAGCAATGTATGAACCTAAAACCTGCATTATCGGTATTACAAGTAATTAACATTTTTTTATAGTAGAAAAACATGAAGGGCAAACGTTTATCCCATGGCGTTTACCCATAAAGTCCTGCAGCTTCACTGCTCAATCTCTAGTTGACCACAGGTGTGGCGGGAGCGGAGCGCCTACCGTATCCTGACTGGTTCGCCCTAATGCCAGGAGCTCCTTGCCTGGACCCCACGGTCTGGAGTTAGCCGTCGCGGTTTGACTCAATCCCAGGTTTCTGGGTAAGCAGGCACGACTTGGGTAGGACTTTGGCCTGGCCATCCTCGTTGTATTGGTTTAAATCGCGGTCGGTTCCGTTTCCGTTGCTTGAGTGGCCTAAGCTCCGACGGGCCGATAGTAGGCAAGATGTGAAATAGTAATAATTCCGAGAGATCAGTACCGACCGTTGCCTATCAAAGATTGGGAAGGGAACTTTTCCAATGCGGGGAGCACGGGGGAAGGAGTGCTCCTTCCAGTGAGTGTCGGACCCGTGCGCGCAGTTCCTAGTTGGTTGATACAAAACACAGAAAAGGAATATTTCCTTGAATGGCAATGGTACGGATTTTACTTCATTGTTAAATGAATTATAAAGTTATTTATTGTCTAAGTACTGCTAAAATTTCTTTTAAATATTCAGTGATAGTGTATTTAATTTCATGTTTTTGAAAGTGTCCTTAGAATAAGCTTGATACTTTAGACGCACAGTGGTTGTCCCAACACCTTTTGGATTTAAAAATTCCCAATGCATAACATGTGAGTAGCATCTTAATGTCGCATTAAAATGGCGAATTAGATGTGTGTTATTCCAAAGTTTATGTAAGTTTTGCACCTTACAATAAATGAAAGTTCCGGCATTTTGAACTGCCTTTTGCATAGTTCTTCCATGAATTACATCAAATGCATTCTGGAGTTTACCTTGAAGTTTTTGTGCTTTTCATGGGACATCACCTTTATAAATATTACATTTAACAACTTTCCATAAAAATAATGTAGAGAACATAAGTCAGGAGATCTCGCTAGCTATTCAACAACTCGACTATTTCCAATCTAATGGTTCGGAAACTCGTACTTAAGTAAGTAATTCCTCACAAGTCGGGGCGCCATTTTGTTATCACCATAAATGCTGTAGTTGGTCGGTGGTGTGAAAGATTCAACTATCTTGCTCCACCTTATGTTTCTTCGTACATAACTGGTGGTATCAGACGATTTCTCAAGATGTCTATTCAAGCGTTTAATCCAAAACGATATTGTGGCCTCCTTGCCCTATTCTTCGTCAATTGAAATAAATCAAAAACTTTTGGCAATTTGTTATGCATCGTTGAAATCATGAAAAAGTCTCTTTCTGATACTGTCAAAATCCAATGTGAAGCCGATAAGAAACAAAAAAGTTGATAATGGGCAGAAACAATCAGTAAAGTGAGCCTGAGAATGTGTTCTTAGTTTTTCTTTACAGAGCTAAATGAAAGTGCTAGAAGTAAAAGAAGAAAGCATCTATTTCCAATAATAAGCGAAATCTCCATGTGAAGGGCGAAGCGCAGTTAATTATCCTTTAACTGCGAATTACTCAAGATTGTACTGGATCCACGAGAAAAATCTTCCATTTGACTCGGTAGAACTTGAATACACAATCAAGAGCTATCCTTCCCACCACTGGGCCAACGAACCGTTTTTTAGCTAATTAAATTTAAAATGAAATTAATGAAAATAAAATGAAAATTAATTATTGTTTTTCTTCTGAAACAAAACTTATCGTATGTTATTCCTCAGTTTTTAGTCAAAACTAATAAAACAAAGGATTTGGCAGAACAAAAAAGCTAGGGGAGTGTCAAATGAACAAACATTGCTTTAACGTTTATTAATTGGCAACTATGAGTTAATTAAATTTACAGTTCTAGAAAAATCACTTGCTGTTTGTTATTGTTTATAATTCGTTTTCTAATTCTACCACGTATACTTACCATATATATGATGATTAGAATTAATTTGAGGAAATTACCAAACCCATTAGATACGCAAGTGATACATTATCTAAAGAACGAAGTCGAATTACTGAAACTCGCGCGGAATGTCTAATTGCTGTTAATGCTAAATGCGTGCCTGTTCCATAAGCAAGCAGGCATTTTAGAACGATTTTCCACTTTCTTCACCAAGTAATCTCTCGACTCACCGCAATAATTAATAACTACCTACACATTAAAACGACAATAACACCAACTTCTACAATAACGTAGCGACCAAACACGGCAATAAAGAAAAAGAAGTATCGCCCATAAAAATGTAGGTCACATGTTCTACTTGTCATCGCGCCACGGTGTTAATTACATCAGCCAGGTACCAATGTACGCACGCGGACCAAATACGAATCACCGGTCTTGTTTAGCAGTCTCACATTGGTTAGTACGGACAAGGTCAAGTAGGTAAATCCGAAGACCACGTACAAGCCGTAAATGTTTATTAATATGCATATATGTGTGTAACTCTCCATTCGACGATGTAACGTAATAATGTTTTAACGAAATTAAAAAAAAAGTGAAATTGGTGTTGCTGCATGCGGAGCACCAGGTGATCACCAAGTAGCCTACTAACCTTAACTTATATACGCGTGCATGCGAGTATCTAGCAATAATATTGGACGTTTTTTAGTCACCGAAACGATCTTTTGGATATTCTTAGAATACACGCATGCATACTTCTGTTGCTTAATCAGAATTTTAGCCCGCATACCTGATTTCACTTTGAAGGTTGCACAATTTTTTGCTGGACATCATTAATTGAAATGATAAGGAATCTCTTGCATTTAGAGCGGACCTTGACATTTAAAATAATTGGAGAAATGTTCAATATAATGTAGTAAAAATGTAGTTTTCAATTTTTCTTTCTTGTTTACGTATAAATTGCTTTTTTTACTGTTTTAACTAGTTTGGCAGAACGTTTCACTAATTTTCACCCTTTTATTTAACGCAATTTCATCGTTATAATTACCACCACCGAATAATTTACATCGGTTTTTAAATATCGGAAATATTTTTTCTTGTTTTCTTGGCATTAAAAGATCAAACCATCATCATCAGATCAGCCATATTACTATCACAAAGTATCAAGATTGCAAAAACTGCAACATGAAATTGTAATTCGACAGTCAACGAGAAACTTAATAAGGATTCTGTAAATTTTAATCTTATTATACTTTTACTAGTACGAGGGGAACCCTAAAAATTTCCAGAAAAAGAAAAAAGCAAATATTTTATCGAAAGAATTGCTTTTCAAAATATTCACCCTTAAGTTTGTAGTACTTTTGCATTCGAAGAAACCAGTTGTCGAAGCATTTATTTCAATCTGAAGTGGGTGTCTCAGAAACATGCCTTTTAAATACTTCAACGGCTTCTTGCCTTGTCGAAAACCGTTCACCACGCAATTTGTTCTTGACAAAAGGGAACAGGAAGAGGTCATTAGGTGATAAGACTGATAAGTCAGGTGAATACGAACAATAAGTCATTAACTCAATGTTATTCTCCTTTAAATAATCGACTGTTCGATGTACTGTGTGAGAACTGGTGTTGTCGTGGTGAAGGATGATGCGCCGATGTCTGCTGTTTTTTCTGATTTCATCAATGTCAGTACTCAGCTTTGAACAAGCATCAAGTAGAAACTAAACGTGTTCCGGGTTTGAACCAACTGCTGTAGCAGTTGGTTTTCGCCTCTGGCAACTACTTCCCGCTTAGTTAGTTTCGCTTCTGGCGTGGTTCACACGTTGAGTTACCGTGCTAACTGTTGCCATCACTCTCCTGAAGAAGCCCCATACGATTGTGGGCGAAACGTCGAGTTTTGATTTGACAAAAAACGACATGACATGGTTCAAACCCGGAACACGTTTAGTTTCAACTGACTTTAGCCGTGAAAGCCTACGTTTTTATTTTAAGCATCAAGTAGTTCATCGGGTGCAAAGGACAGATACAGTTGGGCGTCATCCACATAAAAATGATGATGAGAATGTTTTACATATTTTGTAAAGGCAGCTGTATAAATTGAATATAACAGGGGCCCTAACACAGATATTAGTATTTCTTGTGTATAAACTGTTAATTTATTATTAGACATCTTTTTGTCACTTATAACTAACAAGAGGACACCGACAACCCGCAAACAAGAGCAACATCATCTTTTTTTAACGACTGAATTTCCTCCATCGTCCCTATAAATTTGCATGGTTTTTATTTTTTTTTGTAAATATTTCGGAAACTATAACAGAATTTTTTTTATTTTGAAGTGTATTACATAGTCGAGTATGACGCAAATTATTTCCGGAAAAAATAGACAACAGGGGACCGGGGTAACCCCATACTTTTTTTAGAATTTTTAGAAACATTTTTTTATAAAAAAAATAAAGTGTAGCTAACGGACGGGATTTAATCGTTCGTTAAAAAAATTATGTTAGGTTCGAACAGACAGAGAATTCTTACAAAATATACTGAGTGAAACTAACAAAGTTTAGGTTGAACTTAAGGCTAACAATGCTAAGTTAATACTACTTCCAACATTATTTTTATTCCCTTTTGCAGGTATCAAGAATGCTTACTTTAGATATTGTTATCTTTTACAAGACGCTTCTATTGTTTGCAGAAATAATACAAGACGTATATCATTAATGCAAAATAAATGCAAGGCGTAAATCGTTAGCAGTTATACTTATCAGCGGATATGACTTGGTTCTTACACACAAAACGATGTTGCATAACAAATTTAGATAGTCTAACATTAAACATTCAAAAACAATAATAATGCTTAATATACCAATGATTGATGTATGTATCTGATATTTATTGCGAATTAAGTTATTTTAAATGTTTAATAATGTTCGACTGTCTAAATTTGTTATGCAGCACCATGTTGTATGTAAAAGCCTTGTTATTTGTGATAAATAAAAAAAAACATAAAAAATATGGGGGTGTGAGGTACCCCAGTTGTACCCCAGTACTTCATTGTTGCACCACAAAAAATAACACTCTTTCACTCTCTATATTATCAAAATCCGAGTTTGCTGATTGCCAGTGTCCCCTTGTAGTTTATATGAACGTTTATGATCAAAATAACCAAAGATATGTATGTGAAATCACGCTGTATGCCACAACAGAATTTTTTATTTACAACTGGATTTTCTCTGGACGTTTAATACAAATTAGAAATACTTGTCAGATGTAGTGGTTGTATACTACATAACCTGATAGGACATATGTAAGAACCATGTAATAATCAAGAGTCCCCAAGGATATTGACGGCATTTTTAAACCAGTTTGTGTCAGCTACATAACATTGTTTTCTTGTTCGAGGCGAAAGGTTCTGTTTCTTTACTGTTATTTATTGTGACATTTACACCGTGAAGTCGTATCTAGTGTAGGCGTGTCCATATGATTACCCGAGCAGTAGCTCCTAAGAATATGTATCCTTGTTACATGCAGCCATAGATAGTCCGGTAATAAAGATAGCGATTGATAACATTACAAGGTATATCTGTAAAAGTCAAAGCCGTATTTTTTCCTTCAAGAAAACCCTAAAAACTTTTTATTCTTGTTTTCGCTACGGTACGTACATTCAGGCTTTTATTTGATATCTTCTATGTTTATTTATGTCTGAAATGGTTGTCCATGAAAGTTGTATTTTTTCCGATGTACTTCCCATGTCACAGCTGCGTCGTATAACAAAATTTAATAAAGCATTTGTGTCTTCCTGCGTCGTAAATACAGCTTTGCTAAATACGATTGAATAAATTAACCATAAAAGGTTGAAATTACCATACGAATAACAGGCGATTCAAGTAAGTCTGAATTTACATTTATGAACGACAAAATGCTTATTATGTTCTTCCGAATAAAAAGGAACTGTTTCTTATTAAAATTTCCTTCCTTTTCCATTTGGAAGATACAGCGGAAGCTCAATAATCCGCATTAATTAAAACAAGTACGATCCGAATTTCTAAGATATTGAGATTATCAAAGTGTTTAAATGAGTAAAGCGTTTTCAAGCACAGAGGTGGAACTTTTTCTAGACTAGATAGACTCGTGTTTTTCCGACTCTGGGGGAAGCCAGTAGGCAACACGAACCCATTCTCATGAGACGAATAAACAAGAGTTTGTCTAGTCTCTGCTAATTAACTTCGTAAAGTGCACGAAAAGTGGCGAACTTTAATTATTATTCATATATTACCATTTCCTGTCAAAACTTGTTTTCTTCTATTTAAAATTTTAGACTCATAGCACTGTGATTCTTTTTCGCATAAATCCATTTCTTGCTTTTCTTTTGAATTTTCTGCAGCTGTTTCCCTCTAGTGTTTTCCAGTACCTCCCATCCCACGTTCCTAACTACCCTATCTACTGCCTTTCCGGATGACCTAACCAATTCCATTCATATATTTTATATAGTCTCGTGTTCGTAACTCTTTTCCAGTCTAGCTCAGAATCCTCCGCGGGAGTTTTTTTTCCCACATTTTTAACTTTTGGCTTTTAGGTCTGTGTTAGTGGGGACCCAAATTTCGCAGGGTTGTTGGGTGTATGATGTTAGCAAAATACATGCAATTTTCCACTTCTTCAAGCTCTATGTCTTCTTGTATCACTAGAATTTCAAGATTTTCTCAAATTGTTTCTTTCTTTCGTTGGTTCTTTAGCTCCATGTATTTTATCTTTATTATATTAATCTCCAATTCGATCCTTTTGACTACTTCTATTAATTGTTGTGTGATTTTTTCCAGCCCCTCCTTCTTTCTTGCTAATAATACTACGTGCCAGGCATTATTGGCTGGTCCTTCTATTATATTTATTTTACCTGTTTTCGTAGAGGTCATAAAGTGACAACCTTGCTAAATCTACGTAATATTCTTCTGTCCACTGCAAGTAAACATTGCGCCCTGATATTTCATTACATGTTTGCCCCTAGTGTCGTATTTATCATCTTCAGCTGAATTATCATCGACGAAATCAGTAACAACTGCTCATCAGCATCTATCTAATAGCATTTCTAATTCATTCAATATTTCGACAATGTTATCAAGATCGTTTTCCAAACAACCATTTTTGCTACTACTTGGCTTAGGAAGATTATTTTTATTTTCCCTTCAGACGGTCAAGGGGATCAAGTCATCGACTTCATATTCTGATTTCTACGATTGACTGAAGTTGGTACGGTGTTGGGGAATATTATGCCAACCCTTTTCTGTAAGTGGTGAAGATATTTCCCCTCAAGATCTCCTTATAAGAAGCACGCATTTTAAACATTGCCCAATGTCTTGCCCTTGCGAAGATAAGATTGCACCTAAAAGCCTTTTTCGATAATATAGCTTGATCAAACGAATAATACTCTGGTCCATTGCTTGATTTGAACAATAAAGCTTGTTCTGGCAAATTATTTGTTCTTAAGAATGTTCTTATGTGATTCACAAGCGATTCTCCCAACCATTCTCCCAACCATTCCACTTGACCATTCGTTGAATAAAGCAAGTACCATTCACGTTCTTTTAATTGATTTATATTTAACAGAAACTTGTTTTTTTGGGACTTCCCAGTGATAAGTAATTTTGGCTTAAGGCTTGCATCTGCGTTGGCGCACGCCGAAAAAGTTACTCTTTCTTTAGAAACTGTACAACGTGGCATAGATGTTTCTTTTGCGTGTGCCAGGCAACATTTTCTAAAGTAACTTCGCCTGTTCAGACAAAAATAATAGATATTTGTATAATATTTAGTTCCATATTTCTCGACAAATAATTATGAAAATTAAATATTGAAACAAAACAAAAAATGGAAGCATAATAAGGTAAACAAAATAAATATAGCTTAATTAATGCAACGGCAGCTGTGTCACAAATATGTCACTAAATAATATATGGTAAACAGGAGACACTATCTAAGGTTGAAATAATAGAATCAATATTTATTTCCTTAAATGAACTCGATTCTTTGATTGTTTAAACTGAAAGAAGAGGATGAAATAATTTAAACAAGTATTGATGTACGGGTCTCGCTTGCGCTAATATTATTTATTACAGGGATCCAAACAAATCATGGTACTCTGTTCTATGTAGTTAGCAGTATCACTTAAATAAACAGGGACAAATGTACATAATCCAATTATTCAGGTGCGCATTTTGCTAATATTGAGTTTTAATTTTTCACTATTGTAAAACCTTGAAAATATTTCATAAAAACTTCATTGTATATTTCTAAAAAAAGCTAACCTTATCGGTTTTAGTTGCTATTGTTAACTCGAATAATAGATCGTATTGCTTACTGCCGGTTTAAAAATATTGAATAATATATTCGTTTTATGCATTTTTAATACATTATTTCTACGTTTTAAATAATATATTGCATTGTTTTTATGCATTATTGTTCTTTTTCTACGTAAATACGAAATTTTCCAACTTCGAAAATGCTTAACAATAAACAACATTGTTAATGTAAATATTGGAACTACGTTGTTCAATAAATAATAATGTTTTTAAAGTATTTTACTCCAGTATTCTTCGATAAATGCTTTTACAAATTTCTTTTTTTCTTTATTATTCCTGGTACAAATTCTTCTATCCTTAAACAGCTTGTTGGAAGTAAATCCTGTAGATATGCGAATTTTTAATTGGAATGTTAAATTCGAATTTCGAATTTAAATTAGCTTCTACATTATCAATGTACAAGTTGGACCAAATTCGATACTTTTAATAATGTTCGACTCTATCTTCGCTCGAGTTGGTGAACTCAGCTCAGAGTGTAAGAAAACGGTTATGTTTACAACAGAACGGCGGACAATTACTATAATTTATCATATTTACACATTTTTTAGTAACAAAGGTATATTCTGTAAATATTTCGTTTAAATATCCCGGTAAGAATTTTAGAAACCAACTTATTTTAGTTCTAGTCATGATTAATTTCAAATTTTCAATACGTTATGAATTTTTACCGAATAAACCCTCTCAATTCCTTATAGCTATAATATCAGTAATGCTATTAATGGTTTCCTTAGTTTAGTTTGTTTGAATTGTTATTTGTAACATTTAATATTAAAACAATTTTTTTCTGCCTTGTTGAAATCTTTTATTTGCTTATTTACCACCATCCATAGTCATCTTAAAATAATGTGAAATGAAAAACAAATAATTTAAAAATTGTTTAAATAAAATATCATTCTAAAGGTAATTTTATATGCTTTTCAATAGTGTAAAAATATATAGGTGTTCCATATAAAAAAAAACACAAGTCTTGATAATATCTCAAAAAATAGGAGTTCAAAAAAAAGAAAAAATTAGAGCATAGGATTGTGCGTCAAAAAGCGCCCTAATATCGTTTTTATATAAATCAAGCATTTTCACAAATAAAAAAGTTACAAGGGTTTTTAAAAATTACACATTTTAAGAAAACGCTCTGTATCTGTTATATTAAGGAAGATATAAAAATAGGGATTTCACCAATCGATTTCTCTTTAAAATCGAGCTCCAGAAGCTTAGGTCAGTTTTTGTTTAATTCCTTTAGAAATATAAGTTCCCTATTAAAAGTATCGAATTTGGCCCACCTTGTACATATGTTCGACCACTTGTTACTTCAGTTTTAAAATCGAAACGTTTTCTTAATATTTTCTCTCAAAGGAACTCATTCTCTGCATAATTGCATGATTTAAACTGAAAATCACCCAAACCCCATTTGCGATAAGCACGCCTGTATATATGCAAATGTAAACTTCTTCGCAATTACTTAACTTGTTCTATTTTAGAGCGGAATAAATCCTGATTGTTATCCCTCTATTTAGAAATGGCTAACGCCTACGGCAATCATACTATTATTGACGCTGCCAGATTTCATTCATTCGGCCATAACCAGAGCTATTCATAAACGTACGTATCCATGTATACACAACACAATGCCGTATTAAAAGCGGAAGTCGCTGTTTTAATAACAATAGCGTTTAATGCATGCTTCTGCATACGACCATTCGAACAATAACTTCGTAATGGGGTGTCCACGCCATGACTCAGCGCTTAATAATGGAAAACACATGGCAAACAAACGTCTGCGGTATAGGTTTTGCCGTTTCGTGCATTCCTCAGCTTCGCGATAAGTAAAAAATCCGTGGCTATCTTTACAGTTATTTACATAACATAAAAATTTATTTGTTAGTGCGATGTGATTTAATTGCTGGACGATTTGTGTCAAGTAGCTATTGTTAATTTTCCTTCCTGTTATGTAAAGTGTCTGCAATACACACCTACAATATACAATAATAAAACCACTGGATGTATTTTACGTTGCATAGAGATTGTTGTTTATGGGAAAATGGGACAAAATTCTTAGCATGTTTTCCATGGCTGGAGTCCTAAATAACTCCAAGAATCACCACATAATAAGACGCTTTAAAGTATTTCTGCTATTTCTGTAGTTACAGATTGTTTTGAAATTCTGGTTAATATGAAAACATATAGGTACGATGAAATTTTCTAAAGTATTTCATTACTTATAAGTAAGCCTGCAGAAACGAGTACACCTTCCGTGCGCTTCAAGAAATTAGCAGAGACTAGAGAGACTCGTGTTTTGTCGACATTCGGGGAAACCAATAGGCAACACGAACCCATTCTCGTGAGAATAGGTCAGTGTAATTTAAACGAAAAAGGTCTGTAATATATGTAACATAAGAAATTCAAGTGTGATTTATCTCCAGTATACAGTGTTATCTACTTAATATGGAGGCCCACATGTAGAACTTGTGTTTTACACTAAATTAATCTATTTTTTTATAATACGTAGTGGATTAAAACGGCTACTTCCACACAAAATTTCAGAAATTCATTTAAATTTTCTGTCGATTTTTAAAGTTCGAAAATGACTAAATTCTATTTTTAGTAAATATGTAACTACACCACTGAATTCAAAAAGCCTTAGAAAGGTTTTCACCAAATTTGCATTGAAATATGTTTATTAATGAAAAGGTTACGAGAATCATTTTTCAAATTTTACGATGCATTATTTCATAAACCTATTCTTACAACATCTATATTGTTTTATGTTTGGAAATTTGATATCTTGCTTTGGCGCAGTCAAATTTAATAATATTAAGTAATATTATTGACAGTCTAGTCGCTTAACAATTTCCATTGACAGCAAATTATTTGTTGTGATGTGTAGAAAAACTGTTTAAAATTATGATTTCATGTAATATTACATATTTCAATACAATTGTTGATGAATTTGAGCTTTTAAAGCCTTTGCCATAATTCACTAATTGAGAGTATGACTTTTTGAACTCTTTCATTTCTAATATCATTTTCCCAAAGGAAAAAGAATTTCCAAATTTAATTTATTCTTTCAAATCTTCCACATTTATTCAGGTAATTCATCTTTAAATATCATAACGCTAGCCGACACGATTTTTATAACTGACTTAACAATCTACAATTTTAGTATTTTGCATTGTTTTAAACATAAAAATATAATAAATAAAAAATAACACGTCACATTTTCAAAATAATGTTTTTATCTGTTTTCACTAAGATTAACGTAAAATTTAAAATTAAAAAAGTATTGTAACAAGCTCGAGCATGTTCGCGACTATCCATGAATATTCCAATCATCTTTGGCAAATCTGTGGTAACCTTAAGGTTATCTCCTTATTACTTCGACTGCAAGCAGGGTTTATCAAATATTGTTGTTTTTTGTGCATATGGCAGCCGAGCAGTTCAAAAACATTACCAAATAAAAGAATAGCAGCCACGGGTCAACATTGTTCCTGGAAATAAAATTTGAGCCGTTAGTGGATTTTAATTTTTTAATATTAATTTTATATTTTATAATATAAATTATTAATAATTTGGTGATTCTACCCCTTCTACACATACAAAGCACTAAAAAAAGAAGGCAACTGTTTTAAATACTTACGATAAGTTTCCAAAGCTGCCTGATGCGAAAGTTCGCAAAGGTTTGGTCCACAAATTAGGAAGCTGTTCAAAGATGAACATTTTGAACGTACCATGAATAATTTGGAGCTGACAGCATGGAGGGCAACAGCCAACATAAAAGGAAGAAATTTATACAAAACATTGATACGTCAGCAATTTTCCTTTGTGTACACTTAAGTGTTTTTGTATTCTTGATACTAATTAAACATTCTAGTATTTGTTATGGTACTTACCTATTTTTTTATAACTTTTTTTTACTTAACAAAATGTGTAAATACAATTATCATTTATTTACTAGCGAAGCATAATTATAACTCTAAAACTAGACGTGGTGGAAAGATTTGATTTTTAGTTATGCCTTCAGTTAAAGACTGTAAGAACTTTACACCCATTTTTACAACAGTTATTATATAAAATTGTCGGCTGGTATAATTAGTATCTCGCAGTACTTAATAATGAAACCCTTGACCGCGAATAACTTAAGGGTGCTTATTTACAAAATTTAAAAAAACAGAACAAAGCCGCCCTTCCCATTTTCAAGGGTTGTACTTTGAAAAAGAAATTGGCACGGAAGATGCACTTGGATTACTTACTCACTGTTACGTCCAATTGGTTTATTGGATTAATTGCCGGCGAACTGCCTGCTAGGAGGTTTCAAAAATAAAGTCAGAGTCAAGTTGATACGTATATTAAAAAACACAAAAAAAATACATTTATTCCGTGTATAATAATAATAATAATAAAATAAAATAGCCTTTTTTCCCAAGTCACTCTCTCTCTATATATATATATTTACATGTATTGCTTTCCGTCGGAGATTTTGTAATCTTAATTCTATTTAGTATTCGCTAGTCACCACCTTTTATCTCCGAGGGAGTTTTGGTTTTTAATGTATATGCGGTTTCCTTGTTTCTCTGTATTTTATGCTTATCTCGAATCTGCTTCTTATTCTTTATATCTTTGATATGAGCCTAAAGGATGGTTTATTCGTATGTCATTGCATACGGATATTTCAATATTTAGGTATGGACAAACTATATCTTTTATTCGTAAATATAAACATAAAAGTATTTGCTACATTATGCACACATTTTTGTATTAGCAACCCAACTAATACTTATTTAGGAGCTGGAAGACCCGGTAGGGTGACTGTGGCTATTTAATAGTCGATCAACTTCTATCGTAAATACGACTCGACTACCGACTACCCAGGCCATCCTAGCGTCTTTCGCGCTAATATTTATTTGTATGCTTATACATACCCACAAAGCATATATTGTGCGAGAAGCGTACAAATCGTCCGGCCGCAAGCACCGAAAACATCGCGTCAGCCGATGCCTATCCGTAGCCAACGCGCCCGTAGCTGCAGTGCTACGTCAGCAAAGCTCTATAGATGACCGGCGAAGAGACGTCTGATTCATGTACTCGGATAGGAAATAAAAGCGCGGGGCTAAGTCTACGTCTAGATGTTGTTGATATATTTAATTTTAAAATGCAATTTTAGCAGATTCTTTCATTATGCCGCATATACATTATATACAAATACAATAAATTTATATTGTAGCGTAAAATATATAGTATATACAGATAAAAATAAATACAATGGATAAGAATATGTACAAATATAGATAATAAAACAAGATTAACAATAATAAAGCATATAAAAATATTAAATAAAATATTACTCATACAGCTAGAGGAAAAATGAAAAACAAATAAAATATTCTTGAGGATTACACACTACTAGCGTTCGTAACACTCACAGCGCAGCTTACACGAGCTTAAGAAGCAGCTTTTAGAAAGAAACTCAATTTTTAAAACTCTTTAAAACAACAAAAAATAATTATTATATTTAATAAATTTATTACAACAATGAACTACGTTTATAAAATTGAAACCCTTTTCCCTATATAATAAATACCCGTTTATTAACAACGAACTTCAGGGATTTCAATAAAAACATTCCTTATATCAATAGATCTATTTATTGTATGTATGTACGAAAGTTTGTGTTCATCGATATAATAAACAATCATTTACTAAAATAGTAAATTCGTTCGATCCAATTTGGATAAAAAAAATGGTTCTATTAACGTACTTCTTTATTGTATTTACGTACCTTTTTCCTTCGGTGTTAAAAAAGAAGGTTTACGTGTTTTCACGGAATACAAATCTCTTTCCTAGATGCTACACACGAAAACTTATTATCGCATCCAACTATAAGATCTTTTCAAATTATGTTGTATATTTCTCACAAGTATATTAAAAAATTGTATACATATTCTACACAAAAAGCTTTAATCTTGAACTAAATGTAAACTTTTCGGATGGTTTAGTTATTAAAACTTTACGATCATTTTTGCTTTTATCCGGGCCATATGCCCATTACTATTATACGTATGTATATTTTGTTAAAATAACTGCAACAAAATATATGATTTTCGCTTTGCGCAAATACAACCGGTTCCTCAAGGTAGTCTAAAAATAATAAAGCTGCTTGTATTTAATTATGCTGTGTGTAATACAAAATTTAGCTTTCATACCGCCATGGTACGAAACAAGACTACACAGCAGTGTGCACAGTTTCTCGAATGAACATATAATTAGATCTGCCACTTCTGAATGTGAAAAATTTATGTTTTGCAAATGTATAATGTAGCTGTCCCCAATTGTTTGGTATTTCAGAAAATGATAAGATAAGCTAAGAAAGTATGCTGTAAAGAAAGTACGTGATATTTTTTGCATAGTAAACATACCCAGAATCAATGACATAAATAACTGCATGTACGTATATACAACTAGAACATTTCCAAAATAATTGAGTAGTTTAGCAATGTTAAAAATTCATTGATTGCCATAAAATGGTCTTTTCTTATGATTTTTTTGCGCTATATAGCAAAATACCAGCTAGGTTTTGTTCATCCAAATAATTTTTCTAAATATGAGCGGTATGTTTTAAACCAACTCTGACCAATAAATCGCAACCCTGAAGAATTTCATGGATTTGTAATATGTCACAGTCATGCTCCGCATTCTTATTTCCCTCTCTTGCACAATTTCTGACCTAGAGGATGAAAAGCAATTCCGTCCCGTAATTGAACCACCATCCTGTTCTATTGCTGGTATGCTGGAAGGGTCCTTTCAGTCCCCGATCGTTTCAAAAAACGCCCTCCTTCCGCCCAGCGCAGCCTTTCCGTGAATTAGCCTCTTATTGTCGAAGAACAGAATTCGGGTTTTGCCTTCGGCGACTGAATGCCCCTCAGATCTGATGATGCATTTTGTCGGTTTAATTTGTAGTAAACGATCATCTATCGCAGTTGTTATTATTGGTGATATTTTTGGACACACGCGGTACTTCAATTCACCCGTTTCTTTTATGTTGGGAATTGTATATTTGTATTATTTATTATATATTTTACAACCGAAGAAGCGAGATTTATTTATATATTATACATTAGGTTAATCTTGAACTCAAAAAATTATGAACCTTTGGGAACATGTACATTACACAATTTGTGTATGCATTACACAATTTTATTTTTCTTCTAGTATTCAGCGAAATTAATTTTTGAAATTTGGAAATTTTCCATTCCATCTATGCATACATTATTGACTGATGGCAACTGATAAAGCAAAAGTTTTGAGATAAAAATTATTTGTTGTAATGAATTTTATGAAGCAGTAATAAATTCAGCCCGGAAAAGAAAGTTATAAACATATCAACATTGTTACATACACTGTTTCGCTGAAGTCAAAATTGGAAATAATTGAATTTTCTTATGTAGTGCAGATGCCACCTATTTGATTTATTTTTAATTACTTTTATTTTTAACGGAATGTTATATATTCCGGAACTAATACTAGGTATTTTTGTTTGATTTTGTAACAGACCTGTAGTGTTACAAATGGTTACTACATTTTAAAAGCAAAAAAAAAATAGTGATAGCTGCGTGGATGTAACCAAAATTTGGTCAAGGAGCCTTTTGTGTGACAATAATATAAAATTAATCTGTTTCCATTAAGTTTATTATACCCTAAAGCGGCTACTAACATAAAATATTTTTTTATAAAGAAAAATATAATAAACTATTCCACATGGTGATGAAACACCTCAAACAAGTGTTTAAAACACAAAAATTTGTGACATGGCATAGTTACCACAAATGAAACAACAAAAACTGTGTGACTATGTTAAAAGGAAGCAGATCATCTAAAGTAAACAAACAAACAACGTAATAGAGGTATTGTGTTTTACATACCATCAAAAGACAAAAAAACGACTTCTCTCTATTCGATATTCGACAACGATGCAAAATAATAACAAAAAAAGTCCATGCTACATGAATTGTGAAAAATGTGACGTAGCAATATTTGTTAACACATCTTCAAGACTGAAGGACTGTATGTACTGTAGCGTTCATAATTTTGAAGTATGTTTGTTACTTGGATTCTTTCAAAAATGAATACCTCTTGCTCCAAAAATAATCCAGCAATTCAGTTTGTGGCTTTGACAATGATGATCTCTCTGACTGTAAGTCGTTTAACTTAATTCCATCTTATCATTGCCTGGATTTTTGCAATGAACGCTCAGGTATTAATTGAGAGAAAGAGCTCAAAGCTGAGTTGCATGCAATTCATGACATATCTCCTCCTGTTCCAGCAACTGTTTACAATTGGGCAAATGAGTTTAAACATGGTCGTACATCCACAAAAGATGAACATTCTTTTGGACTACAGTGGGTGTGACTACCCCCGAAATGATTGACAAAATCCACGATATGATTTCGAATCAAAGTGCGCGAAATAATAGAGGTCGCAAGGTACACTGTTTCCAATTTTAAACGAAAAATTGGGTGTAAAAAAATCTCGGAAAGATAGATGGGTGCCACATTTGCTCTCAGTGGGGAATAAATGTAACCATGTGGTCGATTCTGACGCTATTTTGACGCTTTGCCGTCGCAGTCTTGACGAGTTTCTCCGTCGATACAAAAGTATAAACGAAACATGGATACACTACTGCACTCCAGAGACAAAAGGAACAGTCAAAACAGTAGATTTTTTAAGACAAACCGGCTCTGAAGAAGGCGACGGCGGTGAAATCGGCCGGCAAGGTGATGGCCTCGATCTTTTTGGATGCACACGGAATCATGTACACCGATTACATGGAAATAGACCAAGCAATAACTGGAAAGTATTATGCGTCGTTAATGGACCGGTTGAGCGAAGAAATCGAGAAAAGACGTTCTCATTTGAAAAAGGAAAGAATCCTCTTCCGTCAAGACAATACACGGGTGCACACCTACGCAGTTTTAATGGTATAAGCTTAAACTCCCTGGTGAATCGAAACGTTATGTCTTTGTGTGTTTTGCAGCTCCGTCCATGCAATATTAAACAAAAATTATTTTAAATACGGAATTATTTGTTTCAAGACGCATGGTGTTATATTACGCAAACGTAATTCTGAAGAGTGAATATCACAAAATAGGCATTTCTTCTCATTCTCTAGATGATGTGACAGACATTGGTTAAATACGATAAAAAATAACATCGCCTCTACAGTCAAAGAGGCGATATTTGGCATGAATAACATGTAAATAACGAAGCAATCACAAAAGAATTCACCCAATCAAATTGCTTATTTAAGAAATGTTAAAAAAATACGTTTACATTAGAATGTCAAAGAGCGTGTTTCTAGTTCTATGACAACGTTTGTATATCAATTACACACGTCTGTGTGTGCGTAATTGTTATTCAATCGCAAGCAAAGTGTTGTATATTATTCCATTTGTTTATTTCATTCGTACAGAATCTCGTTAACGTACTGCGTTTGTTTTTTCCAGATTTATCCGACTACTATGATGAATAGCTGACTAATAGCTTCACTTACAAAAGTTTTTGGACAATCGTAGGTAAGTTAAGAGGATGTATTAATTTCAATATCCACACCTATGTATACCTGAACCCAACCTGTTAGTTACCTATGAATTTTAAAGTTAATGCAGTAGAAGTGTTCCGCTAAGCGTTTTTTGTTTTGTTTGAGTGTCGCTATTTTTAGCATTAAATATTTATAAAAAGAAAAAAAATATGGCAATCTACGTACGAAAGCAAAGGTTTCAAGTATTAACAACTAATTGCAAATTTCCAGTAATAATAAACATACCCGTCTAAAGTTACAAAATATGTTTTTAAGTATGTTTATCCACAAAATTTTTGTTGGCACCTTTAAGTGTATTCTTTTGCCGACTTACAAGCAAACCAAGATTACACTATCACATTAATTTATGTAAATACTGTTAAAAAGAGCCGGAAATCCATAAATATCCTTTAAACATTACTCTCTGTCTTGCCCAACACACGTAGTAAAATATGTAGCTGTTTGGGAAAACTGTTAGTGTATCGAATAAATAAAGGAAACTTGCAAAATGTTTCAAATTGGTGCAGAAATGTTTATACTTATTTTCTTCTTTATTTATTATCGCTTTATAATAAAATAAGAAATTTCTACGCTTAGGTGATGTTCAAGTATTTCTTCGTTTTCTTATGGACTATCTATATTTAAGTCTTTTTGAGGGTGTTATATTAAAGGCAATGTGCTGTACATCTCAACAACTATTAATGCCTTAAATGGCATGCCTTAAAACAGTAAGTAGCTTTCAAAAATGTTTTTTGGAACTGGTGGCGCAGTGCCTAGACTATCAGTCTCGGGGTACAGGGTTCAAGTCCCGGACTCGCAACTCTTAGAGTAATGTTTTCTATAGTTTTCGTTATTACTAATTTGGTGAATGATGAGGGTGAACATCTTAAGACGTCCTCCGGATGTAATAGTAACTTATGGCTGGCCGATGGGCCTTGTCAATGGTGGTAGCTGTAGGCGAATATTATTGTTGTCTTATGCTTCCTTTAAGATTCTACTAAAGTATTACAATTGTTGTTTCTAACCTAAAATAGTAAAAATAATCTATTTACTTCTTTTGGTTAGATTCTATTTTTTTTTAACTTTAATAAATTGCGCTTCTATTACTTAAAAAATCATTGGCCAATGGAAGCAAAAGCCAGAAATTTCTTGATACTGGGTAAGACGACTGCTTCTGTAATTTTTGAAGCAGAATTTTCATTTTAAAGTTCTTTCATAGTACGTTAGGTGAACTACTATCACGTAGCATTTAATTATTAAAATGACACTATGCAGCTGCTAGAAGGAATTTCGAACAAGAGAGGAGTTCTGTGCCGTGGAAAATTATAAAATAATAGAATAAATAAATCATCAACATTGACAATATAAGTTAATAGCTAAAAAAATACTTTACAGATAAGATATAAAGAGAACTATGATAAATGCAACTAGATATTAGTCATCCGAAAAACTTGAGATCCGGATATTCAAATCAACTATCTGGATATACGGATGCACTATCGGATTCTCGGATCCGGATCCGTTATTATTTCGCAATATAGAAAGCTTCTAACAACAAAAGTTATGATTTGTGCTTATGGAGAAAAAGTGCAACAGTTTTTAAAATTCGTGCATTCAGAGTAAAGTAGGTGTCCAATAAAATTGGTGATTATTACAGTTGTTTGATAATTATTCGAAAAAACTGTCAGATAACGGAGTTGAGTCCACGTTGTCAGGTAATGGATACGATCGGCTAAAGAAGCTGAAATCAGTACTTCGGAGGGCGTATTTGGGCCCGAGTTATCGGATAACGGATCCAGATCCGAGGTTTGGGATAATGGATCCGGTTTCGAAATTTCGGATATCGGTTCCGGATTCTAGGTTTCGAATAATGAATCCACATAACACCAAGATCTGGATAACAACTCTAGACATTAACCCTTTCGAGCCGGATTTTTTATTATTAAATCCTGATTAGATTGTAATTTTTTTAAACAACAACAAGATGAAGGTAAGTGAAATAAACACCTTAAAATGTTATTCGAAAAAAAAGTCCGCCATTTTGTATGGGACATATATATCCCAGTCAGACTTTTTTAGTGGGAAAAATATAACCCATTAGTCGTCGAAATGCAACTTCAAAAACTGAAAAAAAAATCAAATGTAGTATATCATTTTAACATACATCTTTCATCTTCAACAGACAGCTGAAAAAACTTGTTGGGTTACATATGACCCAATAGGCTCGAAAGGGTTAATGCAACATTAATAGCACTTTTTCAGCCTCTAAAATTACAGAGCAACTTGCGAATTTGAAATAAAGCTTTAACGTAAGCTTTAACGGGTTAAAAAAAATTGATACAAACAATTTTAAGAGAAAAGTCCCTTTAAAATAAATCAATAAGACTTACTCTGGTTACATCTGAAAAAAAGTGGATTTTTAAGAGAAAACGATGTTTTGAATTGTTGAAGGAGAGTAGCAACAGATAGAAAAAACTTTATATTTGGTTTATTTCTCATAATGACAACCCAAAAAAAAAAACAGAAACAGTTTATGAGTCATAGCTACATAGTTTTGTTTTAAAAAATGTACATGAAAATACTTAATAAAAAGAAAATTCAAGAAAGGACGCCATCATGAGAAAAATAATCCGCCGATTCGAAAAATGTTGAAAAATGTGCAACATTTTTTCGGATTTCAATTAATTAAAAATCAAAAGTTATGGACACTTTCAGTCAAACCAAAATTAATTCCTCAAAAATTCAAATTTTCATCTACAGTAATAGAAAAGTTGCAGGGTAAATCACTTTCCATTGTCACCTTCCGTTGTCACAATGACATTAAGAAGAAAAAAAAGTGTAACATAGCACATCCAGAAACAATTTCAACGATAGTAAGGAAAAAAATATTCCAGTAAATCTTGTTACAAATTCGAGCCGAAAAATTAGAAGATCCAAACAGAACCACCGATATTGTTACAAAAATCGACCGTACGGAAAATAATTCGCTGTAGCCTCGCTGTCGCTTGCACGATATTTTAATGTCTGTGCACGAACTGACTGTCGTCATTTGTCACCGTGTATACGTTCACCAGACAAGAATCCCGTAAAAACCAAAGCGTCCCTGAGGATATTTGTCAGAGATCTAGTGGAGTTTTAGTTTATATTTGGCGCCTGTTAAATAAAATAATAACAGAAAGCAAATAGTACATTCGTCTTTTATCAATCGTGCTGTAAGCTAGGTAGCAATTCGATATTTTGGGGATGTAATATAATGTTATTTATACATCTTTACAGAATATATTCCAATATAGTGGATGTTTCATAAAAAAAAAGTGGCACAATAAAATTCACTTTTTTAAATGGAAGACCCCGTATATATTCTACATGACTAAAGATCCCCATTTGCCACCAAATTTTGAAAGTAACTTGTTTTGTGGTTTCCGACCTAAAATTGCTTCTGTAAAAAAAATTGAAAAATCACATATCCCAAAGAAAGTATTCCTAAGTCCAAACGCTTTCAAATTTGTTGTAAGGATTGGTTGAGATTGGGTGATGATGTCAGTTAACTGTTTTTATCAACGAATGCAAGATGGTGATCATTAAAGAAGTATTGACTTTACCAATTTCAGAATGATGTGTATTATGACTAGAGGTGTTGCAGAATGTTTCCTATTTTAAAATAAACTTTAAAGGAAAAGCGGGCGCAGGCTTTCTCTTCGTAAGGAAAAAGTACCTATTAATAAAATAAATTTATTGAAACGTAAACGTAAAAATAAAATACTAGCACGTATTATTAAAAGTAATGCAAAACTTGACGAAATAAAATTTAAACTGATCAAATCAAATAGAGAGATGATAATGAAAGAAAGATAAACCTGAGGTAATAAATGTTCAAAATGCTCTCCTTGTAAACAAAGATTGACTCTCTCGGAATCCTAAATTCTTTAAAATTTGAGATTCCGGGTTGGAACCGCATCGTAATTGCACGAGTCCACTGACGTTTCGCTCTCAGTTACATTGAGCTTCTGGGCAAAAGAACAAATTCTTCTCACAACAGCGGCACAATATGCAGTAGTCCAGAAGGAGCAACTAAGAGCAAAACGTCGACGAACTCATGCAATTACAACACGGTTTCAAGACGAAAACCTAAAAAGAAAGTAAGGACCACGGAAGTCTACAATAGCAAAGATTGACTCTATTTATGAATGCTTTCTGAACTCGCCTTAATTAATAATTCCCTGCTTAATCTACTCTGTTGTTGGAGCTTACACAACTCATCGAAAAACCAATTCATGAACAAAAAAGCGTTCATCCAAGCTCTTTTTTGATTTTTGTAGTGGACTGGTAAAGCTTTCGGTGTTGTATCTTTTAATGCTCTCCGCTTTGCAGATTTTCCGATTAACATTAAAGGAAATTTATGTCTTCCGGAAGCATTATTGCGTGCCATGATCGTGACTCTCTTTACGACGTATGTATCCTGGTGCTGCAGGTTCTAAATTCGATGCCAAATTTTTTGAGGGCAGCATTTTGTAGTTAAGCCTGCTCTCATCGCAATTATAATTTGGTCATAAGCATAATTACTGTTTTCAATAAACTCATTAAACTCTGTTTTAAAATTATTAACTGAATTCATGCCTGCGGATTACTTCACACAGCAAATGCTCAACTGACGTACCCAATACCGTTTCTTCCAGCGATCAAGCCACACTGCAGTTGCCCTAAATTCGTCTTTGTTCGGCAATTCTAACTGCAGCAGCAAACTGCAGGGCTTTATCTTGCAAAATTGGACCAGGCAATGGGATATCTTTATCTCTTTGTTGCGTAAGCCATAAAAGAAGTAATTCCCCAATGTTCCCAAACTCACGTTTTTTCATTGTTTTTCTACCACTAGAAGAAGATGCTTATTTGGCGCACCACTGTTCTATTTTCACTCTATTGCGCTTCCAATCTACTACAGTCACTTTTCCTACATTGTAGAGAGCAGCAACAGTTTTTATGGATTCATGGCTAAGCCGGGCGACAAAACTAATTAATGCACGTATTTATTCGAGTGAATACATTTGCTTAAACTGGTATAAACCTACAGAATTGCCGAAATTAAAAAAAAATGCTTCGTAGACCGATTTTGTGACTCAATTCGGAGAAAGCGGAAATTTTTTCGCTAGCAGTTCGGATAAAGCTGAATGTTTTTTTAAAGGAGCCAGCTCGGATAACGCGAACGATCGGATAACTGGGGTTTTACTGTATATCGAAATATATTTTCAAGATGCATAATAAACATCATATTGCATCCCCAAAATATCAAATAGCTGTCTCTCACGCAGTCCGAGTAATAAAAAATGAACGTACTATTGTTGCACTCTGTATATAAACAAGTGTTACTCATTAACAACAACACCATGATAATAGTATCGAAAAAAATCTTCATAAACACGTGCATTGACGAACCAAATAAAACTAGTGATGTATATGCGTACAACAGAAATAATTAGGTTTCTGTTAGTTGTTACGCATAATAGATCCAACATTCTTCCATACGGTTATTTCAGTGTCTTCAACATCCACATATGTTTTATAATAAAAAATCATCGAAGAAGACAGCAGGGTATTATCGTTGTTACGTTGCCCGTCGGCTTTAATAATTTTCCAGTTACCGTAAATCAACAGCGCAACATCCCAACTTGCTTGGCGCATTTGAATATTACATTGACTCATTGGACGGCTTTCCCGTTGGCCTTTTTGCATTGTGGAGTGCACGCAGACCTCCACATTAATCACTTCTTGTTAGCTCTTTTTCGTCTTGAAAATAGATCTTACGGCTCGATCGGGGGTCAACGCATTTTGTCTTTTTGTTTTTGGGCGTCTGTTGCTGAAGCGACAGTTAACGAACCAATAAAACTTTTATATTCGTATGTATGTATGCAGTTGTGGATAAAGATAGGCTGAGATGCCGATATGGATATTTAGCTTGAAGAATATGTAGTTTAATTGCCTAGTAATAAAACTGCTATTTATAGATTCAAATCGATAGTACGTTGAGAAAACCGTTAAATAAATGATCCCGTATAACATTACGATATCGATGTTTCGTATGCGCGCCGATACATTCTCTGATGTGAGTAAAAATAATCCGAATTTATTTAATGTTGGAAAAAAGGGTTCTGTAATTACTAATTATTAATTAATGATAACGCATCTTTGGCATTTCCGACAGATCATTCATATAAAAAAAATAATATTTATAAGCTTAACTTGTAATTAATTAAGGCTCACAATATGCAAGAAAATGTGCTTCGAAGATCGCGCTATACTTTTCAGTATCAGCTATTTATAATATGGAAAAGGAAAATAATTGAATATCTCCTTCCTCTTACTCTTAATCCAGAATCAAGAATTGGAATAGCTTCAATACTCCGTAATTAGCAGTTTTTGAAATTATAGTTATTTCTGTCATACCCCTACAAACGCACCAATGATGGTGTTTAAAGAAAAGGCAAGATTTACATATACACTGCGCTTCATTGAATCTATTTCTTTTGCAGCTTAGTCTGCATGGTTTGATTTTGTACATTTTATCATGGTTTATTCATGCAGTTGCATTTCTTACTAATATGTGCCTCCACTCATCTATAATTTTGTAACTAAGGCTCGCAATATTTTAGAAGAGTAGTCGTCTGCATGGTATTATAAATTAATTCATTTTCAAATGAAATATACCCATATTTTAGTATCATTGTACACTACCGTCCATATTAGTTCCGCACAAATAAATGTTAAAAAAACAGTTTTTGGACTGCTTAATACGAGATGGCGTACACATGAGCGCTTTGGATATCTGTACATGTGAATGGTTCTTACAGGCTTACCATGATGCCTAGAAACAATAGCCAAAAAAATAATACTAATATAGCTTCCTCGTGGTATTAATGGGATCAGTCACGGGGAAGCAGTGTGTGTGCTTTCTAAACGACAGATATGTATTTCTTACCACTAAAGGGCGCCAAAAATGCTTGGCTCGTTTTTCGAAAGAAAGTGATACAAACCGCTAGGCAAAAAGCTGTGTTGGGTGGAGAAAAGCCCCTCCCAGATGTTATAGAAAAAATAGGTTTTTAGTGTTTAAACAATTTAGCTTATCATAAAAAAAACATGCTTAAATTCGCTTTCCTATTTCGAAACATATGCAAATCGTCGAAACGCCAAACAAAACAGATAATTTTAAAAGTAATCTGAAATGCTAAATAAACAGACCCACATACTGATATACCGGTTACTCAAACGGTTTGTCTAACGAAGTGCATTTGACTATTTAAAGCCGTCGTTTTCGAAATTAGTGAAAGGCACAAATGTCGGTTAGCCCCTTCCCTAGTAAACCGCCTGTGTCTTCCATGGCAATAAAAAGAACGCATCTCAATTGGACCGGCCGCAACAATGCGAAAGACTTAATTAATGCAGAACGCGAACTATGCAAATAAAAATTCCGCAAATAAGGAGTGTCGCGTCAACTCCTTTTTAGAAACATGCGCTAGTTCGATTAGATATTCAAAAGCCGGATTGACCTTTTTCGCTTCTCAACTTCGACAAGAATTGATATCGTCAGTACGTAATGAGCAAGTAATGATGGACAATTATATTAGATATGTATCTGGTGATATTAGCACGGTTGGGCCGATAGTATGGTGGCGTTTGAAGGTTGGCGCTACTGACGCAACGGACAAATACCTATGTAGGCAATATTCATAAACGCGGTTGTTGGGCTGAAGAAGCATTAAAATATGCGCGCCGTTCTATGCGAGAAGGTGTCATTAACACGGTCACGCGATTATCTTCGCATATAAATTGCTCGTAAAGAAAGTGAAATTTACTATTATTTACAAAGCTTTTAAGACGCCCGATAAGCGAACGACAGAAGAAAAATGGGCGAAGTGCATTAGTGTTTATATTTATAGTTTTCCCGTATAGCGTAGTAGCGAATGGATTATATATTTGGATGGGAGATTGCGAATAGCTTTTTAGGTAATGTGCATATTTTAACTTAAGAGTCTGCAGATTTAGATTTTAAGAACTTGCAGTAATTGATACCGCATTAATTTAAAAGTAACTAAATATGCAATTTTTTAGCTTAAGTATCATAAAATAAATTTAATTATTCTAAAACAACAAAACCAGTTAAGTTTATTGTTCTTTTACGGTATAAAGATGATTCTTAATTATAGGTTTATATGTTTGCGATGCCTGCTGAGAATTTTACATTTATAACAAACTTTGCACTTGGGAACCTAAAACATAGTTATTTCCTGTTTATTTCAATTGAAGAGTAGTTTTGCCTTTATAAGCGAAAAGTGGGGCCCAAACCAAAAAAGCACCGGCTGTTTGGTGTCTCTCGGTGCACCTTTCAATGGCTGTTCTGTCGGGTTTCGTCATCGTAAGCGTATTTCTTGTGTAAGCGTGAATTATTGTTATTTGTGTTGCAACGTGTTCTCGTGGATTTCCAAATGGCTAACGCAGAAGAGCAACCAATTTGCCGAGAATCGGTGAAAGAAGACAAACATTCAGGTTTACTTGCACAATGGAAAATAGGAGGCTTTACAGAGGCTGAGAGAATGTGTTCGCCACAAATGGCCCGAATTCTGGGAAAACAAATGTTGATTACTACACCATGACAATGCGCCCTCACATACCTCTAGTGCTAGCGTTTGTATGCCACTTAGCTATCTTATTGCCTCTACCTGCAACGTTTTCGTCCACCATACCGCCGATTCATATGTTATCGTTAGACTGATTACCCTAATGTATAACCACAGCACCATTTTTGAGCTTAACCCCCACGTTCCCCACGCAACCTTCTACATCTGCCTAAGGCAGGTGGTTTTAGTGATGTGCGGTTTTTGCTAGTAACGTGCGCTTATGTCTTCTGCGCACGTTACTATCATGTATCTGTTCTCACATCCCGTCATGATAGAGCGTTTAGTAGCATTTAACTTGTCCGGCTCCATCTGTGTTTCCGAGTAGCCGGCACGTGCTACAACTATCTTGATGGAGGCCACTGTGTCTTTGAACGAAACTCCTTCGACTTTTGATCTCTTTACTTTTCGCTGCACAGCCGGGGGTATACTGCCGTCTGAGCTTGGTCTTCTCTTTTTGCGTCGGGGGGATTTGCTATCCTCCTTGTATATGTTTAGTGAAGTTGGCCTTAATTACGGCCTTTTTGGCCTGATGTAATCGTGGCCTTGTTTCACCAACCTGTGCACTTTACACTTGGATATCCCCGACAGCCTTCTCTGCTGTCTCCGACAGCCTCGTCTGTCATTGGGTCTACGTCTACTATCGATTTGAGCCTAATCGCAGTCTTCTCCTCTTTTAGCGTGTCTGAGGTTCCGGGCATTTCTGCCTTCATTCCATCGCCTTTCTGGATTTCGGGTTTCTTTGATTTTCCTTGCTCTTCAGCTTTAGGATCCTCACTTTGTTCTTTTGGCAATTCAGCCTTAGAACCTGATTTGGTGTTAACCTTTGGATTTTCTTTGTGTGTTTATGTTCTTCTCCAGGTTACTCCCGCGAGAAGCTGGGGAAGTAACGGTACGCCCAGTCAGAGTCCTGCATGATCGGGTAAGGCTATTTTTGACCCCTGCGGCCATTCATCTCTGGGCACTTTGCCTTGCACCTTGGACTTGGGTCTTCGGCATTTCTCTTCTGCCTTCACTTTCGACCATGGGTGTCACTACCAGTAGCATTGCTACCCCTGGCATAGCTTTCCGGTTCATTAGAGTACTTAAGCTCCTCCACCCGGCCCAAAGGCCTACGTCAAGGTTGAGATACCCAGGAGGAAAAGAAGGGATTTAAAAATTGTTGACTCTTTTGACGAAAATTATCAAACATATCAAATAATTTGCATGTAACTTTTTACATCTATCAAATAGAAATATTTTGGAACTGATTTATTTTCAAATAAGAAACTGCAAGGAACACCTGAGAAACAACGACTATTTCAAAAAAGATAGGAAGTTTCGACAAGGCAGAAAGATCATTGCTTATTTTAGACAATAAATTGCAAAATTAAAAAAATGTTTTTCAAAGCAAATTTAAATTTAGCTATCGGTAAGTTTTGAATTAGGCGATTATAAGTAATACAATTATTCCTATTTAATAATTTTTTGGCAGCGAAAAATTGTTTGATTTAACTTGAAATTCCGAAAAATTGTAAGATTCATCCACAGATTCCAGCTTACTTAATTTCTTACCTACGTAATCCCCGAGAAAGAAGAATTTTTAATGTCTTCGATTGGCGCTCGATGATAATATTTGCATCGTCCAGTGGACTATATATTGGTGCGTACGTACTTACTACGATCCTGTCGCACCGCCAGATAATTACAACCCTAATTATGAAGCATATAAATAATAATAAAAAAAGGAAAATATAGGTAGATTAATTTGTTTACAAATCACTTTTTAGTTAAATTAAATCACGTACTCGTACAGTGCACTTAAAACGTTGCAGCAGATATACTTTACTCTCCATATTAACACACAAAACATTTGGAAAAGTGTCCTTATATTCGCTATAATTATTCACATTTTAACTTTAACTTGAATAATAAATAAAAATGCAAAGTTTACCTTATTTATTGCACGTGATTGTATTTATTGTGCAACTTAAAGAGTACAATGGCTCGTCGACCTATTTATTTAACCTTTTAGAATTGACGAAATCGACCAGGTCAACTTATTACTGGAATGAATTCGTGATAAGAGTTCTTTATTCGGTCAGTCTTTTATATTTACATGTTCCATTTTTAAGGATTACTTAATCTTTCTCGCGTGAATTGTTATATTTATGTATTCGTGACAGCAGCATAAATTTTTATTGGAACATTCTCAAAAATTCGGACAGTAATAAAAATCGTTTGAACATTGTAATTCTGAGAGGTTTCTTAAACGCGGTATCCATTCTAATGCACTAATCTAAATTCTTTACATCCAGTTATGAACTTCTGTTGAATCGTTAATACGAAATTGTCAAAAATATCTGATTCTCTAGCATCATCGTTTTATTTATAGCGTCCAACTTTTATTGCATACATTGGATATAATAAAATATGCTATAAAATGGAACTGCATTATATTCTGCATGGTAATTTTATTTAAATTCATTCTTTATAATGGATTTCTCAAAAATTGCGACATGTAGCTTAGAAGCTGTTATCTCAGAAAAAAAAAGGGAACAGTCTGACGGACATTGTAAGACATCGCTGGACACAAGCGAAGTATGGAAGAACCGATTGAACGAGATGTTTGCCAATTTATCTAAAATCTATGTACGATTACATTACATAAGATGTTTTTCTACAAAGTAGCACTGCTATTGAATTTGAAAAATATTTTTTTGAAACAACAACCGCCCATGTGAAGGTGGTAAATGATTCTTCTTGTAAATTAACTTTTCTATTATAACATAAAATAATTGTTTGATTGAACTTTCAAGGGTACATCTGTTTTTCTTAAACGAAATTTACAATCGACTAGAAATGCGCGATATCAACAAACCGCAAGTGTTAAAATGTATGTATGTCAAAGATTTAAATAAAAGAAAACAGTAATTTGGGTGTATTTTAAAGCCATTTCAATTATCTCCAATTGCTTTAAATACCTATATTGAAATCGCCATGGCTTAGAATTTTTGGATACTACAAGAAAAAAAAAACCCAAAGATGTATATTTTGTGGTAGAACTGGGCTAAGTACTGTCTATTATGAAGTTATCGTGGTAGCTAACAAGGGTACGCCGGCATCCCGGATTTCGAAGAAACACTGGAAATAACACAATTCCTTTTAGCGGATAATCTCCCGATTTCAGGGTGCAGCCCCATCCAGAAGTTTAATTTTTTAAATTTTTGTTAATATTACGAAAACTATAACCATTTTTTTTTGTACATACTACATACAACTAACTGGATATTTCCAAAGACTACAGAGGAACGTTTCTTGGCTTTTATAATATCATTTTAATAATGAACGCAATCTGTCTGAGGATGACACATTTTTATTTTTTTTATACCATAGTAACTAAAAAAACAAAATTATTCTTAAACGCAGCAGGAACGACGTCTGCCACTTGTATGAACTTATTTTTGGAGTTAGGCTAATTTAATACAAGAACAAGGCAGACGCGATTATATTGTTTACGGCACCATACTTTTTAACATCTTTCACGAGCTCTTGTTTGATATTGCAACAATATATTAAAGGCAGAAACTGCTTATCCTAACAACTTTCATCATCTGCCAAACAATGAAATCCTTTAAAAATTACCACCACTAGCTCTCTAACTGGAGAATTTTGAAGCTTGTTGAATACGAAAGTTTAGTCTCGTTTACTGTAACGTCTTGATCGATGTAACTTTGAAATATTTAGAGAAATTTGTCGGATTATCAAATGAATTACGAATGAGTTGTTTAGTTTCCTTGGCAAGACTGTATGAAATAAAAATTGTTACACTACGTAAAGTTTCTACCACAATTTTCAAAAAGTGAATTCTTCACAATCAGGTATCTGTTAATGCAGATTCTGTTGACTACTAATATGCGGTTATAGAAAATCTAAGTCTAAATGTCCCGTAGCCAAAATTTAAAAGAGCAAAATTATATTTTTAATCAATAAGAAATGAACAAAATATGATACAATTTGCAACTTTTAAACGCATAGTGTGAACATGAGGTATAAGGGACACCTTTTTAAGTTTTACAATGGAAAGAAAATTTTCGTGTAAATCACTTTATTGTTCTTCAATTGTGAATATTAAGATTTAAACACCTTGGCATCCGTTCGAACCAATTCTCGAAAAATTCTTTGCATCCTGAAGGTGGTGCCTCCAAAGCATAATTTTTGAAGACTTCACCATCTACTTGATGTGACGAAAATCGCTGCCCAGGCATTCTTTCTTTCACCTTCGGAAACAAAAAGAAGTTGCTCGGCAATAAATCAGGTAAATATGGATAATAAGACATTAATTCGATCTCTTTCTCCTTCGAATAATCAATTAGCTGACGTGCTGTGTGAGAGCTGGTTTTCTCACGACGAAGGATGATGCAACATTGTCGATTGCTTTTCTTGAGCTCATCGATGACTTCTGGCAAACAAATTGTCGTATACCACTTAGCATTAAATGTTCTTCGATCATTCATTGTTATTTAAAAAATTATTAACTACGAAAGCTTTTTTAGAAAAAACATAAATTTGGAATAGATGTTTGCAATATCTTTAGGATTGCAGTTCTGAAAGATCTTTCTCGGCAAACTTACTTTGAAAATGACACTGTGAATAGAACAAATAAATATTTTTAGCCACTAATTTTAAGTATTTAAAAACATTTTAAATTTAGCAATTGGTAGGGGCGAGTGCAATAACCAGGCATCCCATTTTTTGTCATTAGACTTTATTTGATACAATATAGGACAATTCGTCCTATAGTTTGGTGCAAGAATCAGGCAGCTCTTATTGTAAGTATGGGCGCTGACCATTTATTTGGAGCCGCTTGACTTTTTGTTTTCTGCAAGAATGATGCAGCTGCGTTGTTCAGAAGAATAGAAACGAATGGTACAGAATACCAGAAGGAGACTTCTGGCTAAGGAAGAGCTGATTTTTTTAAATACAAAGATAAATTCGACCCAACGAAGGGCAAAAAATTCAATTTCAAGATACAAAATAAGAAAATTTAAACAATACACAGGAAGTATTGCGTTTTCTGAAAGAGCAGGTGGCTTCGTGTCCAAATTTTAATCTTCTAAAAAGGTCTGCAAGACACTGTTTTCGGGAACGGACAATAAGCTATGTAATGTTCCTCTACCTTTCAAAAAAGGAAAGGTAAAGAATGTAAAGGAACTAGCTGCACAGTGATAATATGTTGGAGAGGTTAAAATGTGATATTAGTAAAAATTGGCTGTTGCAGAAGCAGACGAAAGCTAAACGTCGGAAACAAATGATAGGGATGAATACTACTACCTATTCTTTTCAATACTGCCTAACAGAGTTTCTGCTTTTTTTTTTAAGAAATGAAGTTTTATTTATATTTGTCTCTTTAATTGTTTCTGAAATAAAACCAAAAATAGTCACCATTATGGTTATTATTTTTTTTAAACAAAAAGTACGCAGCTCCAAATTCAAAATGCACATAAAAGTTATATAATAAATCTCGAAGTTTTTCAAACATTTTTTTTTTGATTTCCCACAAGTTTGCGAAACTGGAGCCATCTAGTTCTTGCACCCACTCCTTCAATTTGCACCTTCTTCTTGGATTATAACTATGTGTTTCAGTTTATTCAATTCTAATGTTGCCCAGCAACGAACTCTTTGGATAAATCTGATATTAAACAAGATAATTTAGCGCCTTTCTAGAGAAAGCAATAACAAATAACTAACATTTTTGTGGATTGTAAATGATAAAAGTTGACATCGGAAATAGAACTTAAAATGTCTATTGCTCCAAAAAACGGTAATTGCGCTAGCCTTTATCATTCAAAAATTAGTAAGTGGAGGCTTCTTTAAGACTTTCCAAAAAAGTTGAGGGTAGACATAATACTTTTGGCAATTTTTGTTTTGTTTGTGTATAGATCTAAACGATGTGCTTTTCATTTCTTATATTTATTGTCATTATCTATATGCATGGTAATGGTCTTTCTCCATTTTAGGCAAAATTATTCAAGGGATTCATGGAGTACATTTTACCGATTGGTAACCGATTTGCAGCATATAATCAGACATCTTATCACTTCAATATTACTTTTTTCACCACTAAATGGTAGCCCTATTTGATCTAAATTTAATTCATTTAATTCACGGTTAATTAATTATAATTGCTTGTTATATTTATTCGTTCACAAGCCAGGGCAATACTCACATGGTATTTAATTTTTTTTCTTCGGTTTATTAGAACTTATCTTAAAACTTATTTTGTATTTGTCGAATTCCTGACTACCTTGCTCTTGTTCACATTTGGCGCCGTTACAAATGTAATACGATCGAACCACGGTTTATGAGCTGACGGGCGCTTTTACACAGGCTTTTTTTTTAAACAAGTGTACTCCTCGCCTTCCAGCACATAGCTACACTAATTGAAGACCCTTGTAGGAATGTAGTGTATGTGGTGGAAAAGTTTAAACGAAAATCAAAGCGCATTTCAAGATCCTTGACATTTTCAGTCTTTTAAGATTTTGCGTCCTGTGCCGTAAATGGATTAGATGTAGTTAATTTTACAAGTGACTCAAGGCATGTAATAACATTTTTTAGTATTTAATTTTACGTTAAGTTCGTAGCACCATTCAGTTGTAATATATTTAAGTTACATTGCGCGTACAAAGCATTACTCCTTCTTATGTAGGAGTAAGTCTCTAAATCATTTTGTATTCAAGTGTAGGGCTTGTTAAAGAAAGACGCAAATCGCTTAAATACAATAAAATAAATAGTAATGGTGCCAGATTTAATAAATTAGGCACCAACTGAAGGCAAAACTCGTGCTTTAAAATACGTCTTTCCTTCTGTCCGTTAAGTATTAATGCAATTTAAGTAGATCTAAACTGAATCCAAATGTGGAAATTGAAGGCGTCTTGGGCAAAGCTCCATGATTGATTGTGTTAAATTCACAAATTTACTTGATTCTAATTATACAATTATTGATACTATACTTTGCGTTAGCATGACTAGGTTGGTTGTTCGTTACCGTTGAAAGTCCACGAATAAAACCATGTTGAAGGGAAGATATAAAAGTCATAGTATTATTAAATATACAAAAGTAAATGACGTTTTCAAAAACTATTCGAAAGATATTTTCCTTATAACTTTCATAAAATCTTAACTTTGCGCAACAATTCCAATCTCCAAATTTTCTTCTCTGGTTTCTCCTTTGTGTCTTAATTAAACAAGAATAAACTTGATGATAGTTATGACATTATTGGGAGTTATAATATTTCCACTTTTCATTTAATAATTCATAAAACTTTTCATCGCGTCCACTATCCGCATTCCGCGTCCTCTCACACATGCAAATGCCCATTCCCCGTGCTGCGCATCGGTAGCGCATTTTTTACGATATAGCTATTAAAATTATCGCCGACAGTTCTTATGTGCGAATGATGTAATCAGAAAAAAATGATTGACGATGAACAGGCAGTTATTCGAATTGTATGTGGAAAATTGACAATTCAACATCAAAGTAAGATTAACCTGTCCATCACTTCTCGAGGAAGGAAGATAAATTAACACGGATAATTACTACATTCCGTACGTAATCGACGTTTTACGTTAAAATATTAATAATCGCGTGATGTATTGCAGACAAATTCTTCAGAGCCAGACGGAATTAAAATGGATATTTAAAAAAATGGCGCCAGAGGCCAGTTCTCCGACCCGAGAGAATGCGTACGCTACACATATTAATGTCAACACCTGAAAAAAAAATGACGAAGCAGCTGCTTTTTACAGAGGAAATTACATTTCACGCATTACGATATATTATAAGGTGATCTCTTATAAATCGATAAAAACGTTTTTGTGAAGTGTAATTTACTAGAATTCCACTTATTCATCTCTTCTTGGCTTACACACCGTGGGGTATGTATAAAATTAAATAAATAAACATAGAAACTTGTTACCAATACAGAAAATAAGAGCAACATTTTAGGTATTACATCCTATGCATGTAATGTTCGATAAACATAGAAGATGCTCAAAATGGTTTCCATGGTGCTCTAATCAAACATTGCATCTTAATTATCGTCATGTTTTCATCAAGTTTGTAAAACAAAGACACTGATTATAACTATGCCAACCAAAATAAAGTCCAACGATTGCTAATGACAACTAACTTATGGCCTACTTTATATATCGATTTTTTCATGAAATATTAACAAACACAGATTTTTTTTGCTATACATTTATCTGGATAACGTGAAAGAATGCTAGCATCGTATTAACTTTATTTTCTTTTCGATTGGATTTGAAAACTTCGATTCGCTTTGCTTTGATTCGTTACAGAAGATGTCACGAGTTATCTTTTGTTCCTTACAATTTTGCAGTTGACGACTCAACATATTCTTGTGCTCATAGTTTTCACTTCCAAATGTCTTGGCTTGTTCTGGTATCTTGACACCTAAACCCAGGTGTTTCCATCTTAATTCGGAACCCTTCTGCAAACGTTTGAGACTGATGTTACGGCTTAATGGGTAGACATGATTAGGGATTGCAACAGTTCATCTAAGATTGTTCTTTCAATTTTATTCTAATAAACGTAATTTTAGACACGTAGTAAAAAAGGAATTCTCAAAATAGTCTGTCATAATATCACCAAGTTGCTAAACTCTCTACTCTCAATTCTAAGAACGAAAATGATTCTTGTTATTTATTTATTGTATATTGTATATCCTACATTGGACATATTTTCATTCTCTTCTCCCTTTATTATTTTCTCTTATTTCTACTTGCCTTGTTAATTGTTACTTCTTCACTTTATCGAATTTTCTTGCAATCAATAATGGTTGGCTTATTTGGATTTGTTAGATTTTGTTAGACAACGTGCTTATTTTTGTAGTTCTTTATGTTATTCATTTTACAACTGCCTACGCTTAGCTTCAGGTAAGTTTAATATTCAGTAAATTCCGCAATAATCACCGGCAGAGTGGAACATAGTGAATGGTGTCCGTGTATGGTCTGATATATTTGAACTTTGCGCTAAGTAAGGCGGGATAGATGGGATAAAATCCACAGAGCGAACTACATTGACTGAAAAACAAATTGCGATGTGCTGCGTCTAGTATAATGCACCATACTTCTCAAGCCTCTACGTAAATTAATGAAACGGGGAATATGGAATATATGAAACGGATAATACTGGTAGAAGCATGAGTAATGCGCATCGCACTTGTATTCTTTCACGACAAACCGTCATTATCTTCCATTACAAAAGTTTTACTAGCAAAAACCAAGTATTGCTCAAAATACCACAAAGTAAATAAAAACCAGAAAAATACGTCACGCATTAATAAAATAATTAAACAAAAATAACAAAAACACTAAAGTTAGAAATTAATAAACAATGTAGTAAAATTAACAAAGGCGGCAACGTCTTTGCAAAATGTTCACTAAAATATGCATTCATAAAGAAAAAACCTCCCTCTTTCAAAAGTGCTGTTTAGAATGAATATTTGTTGACGTACGTATTTATAAAATGAATAACACCCATCAATAGATAACAGCAAAATGATAAGTTAGCGTTTTCTGCCTTCCGTTTTTATTTTTAAAAAAAGAAAACAAAAATGTTTGCTACAAAATTTTATTTTCACAAGCGAACTGTTTAGAAGTTTGTTACTGAATAAATATTAAAAACGTACAAAAGCATATTATAAGCGATTATATTGTCCAAGGTTTTCTCGGGATTTAGATACGAACGCCTACGGTTGCACATGCTGCATTCCGTAGCCGTATTCCCGACTTCGTAACTGATATATACACAACTGCGCGCGAGTTGCTGCTATAATCAGTCACCTTTGATAAACGGCAGCGTTAATGAAAAAGTATTTATTTTTTTTATTGTAACAAATTGCTTTTATTTTTACAGTCGAAATTATTAACATCTTTAGTCAATTAAACGTACCATG
The DNA here is from genome assembly GCA_902655005.2 of Marronus borbonicus. Lineage (NCBI taxonomy): Eukaryota > Metazoa > Arthropoda > Insecta > Coleoptera > Scarabaeidae > Marronus > Marronus borbonicus. Next base: position 8,793,509 of record LR737389.1, read on the forward strand.
TCATTTGCAAATAATTAATTGTTAGTGTAAGTATTGGAACTGCGTATCAAAAAAATATTGATAGTATTTTCTAAAATACAACATTCAAAAACGACTGTGTGAAGGTAATAATTACCATCAAAATAATTACAGGCAAAGAACTGACATTAGTAAGTGCTAATTGGCACTATTATTATATACACTACCGGCCATAAGTGTTTACCCACCCTTAAATATTACAAAAACAAGTCAAATACTAATTATAAAATAAACCTTTGTACTGTGCTTATACAAAGTACTTTAACAGTTATAAAAACAATGTGCTTGTCAATTCTGATGATCATAAATATTATTGTCAATATGTCCACCTTTCGCTTTTATTACTGCCGCACACAGTTTCGGCATTCTTTCTAACAACTTCGCTAGTGTTAGTGGCTCTATTTTCCTCCACGTATGCTGCAGTTGCGTCCAAAGTACTGTTGCCGATGTTGGAGCAGATTTTCGAACCTGTGGATCGAGTTCCTCCCACAAAAGCTCGTTCGGATTGAAATCTGGACTTTGGGGCGGCCATTTCATAACAATAATTTGGTGTCTGTGCTCCAGCTGTTCTAAATACTCACGGCATATCTTGGCAGTGTGTTTCGGATCATTATCGTGCTGGAACACGAAATTCTCACCGATTAATCGTGTTCCAGATGGGATGGCATTCCTCTCCGAAATCTCCCTATAGCCTTCTTTTCTCAGGATATTGTGACCAAATCTCCCACAGAGGCACCGCCAAAACAACCCCAAATCATAACGGATCCTCCATGTTTTATTGTTGGTGTAACACAGGACTCAAGTGTTCGTTCCTCTTTCGATCTACGAACAAATGTCCTTCTATTTGAACCAAAAGTGAGAAATTTAGATTCGTCGGTCCAGAGTACTTTTTTCCAATCGTCCAACGTCCAATCTTTGTGTTCTCTTGCCCATGTTAACCGTTTAGCTTTGTTTGCTTTGCGTAATAACGGTTTCCGTATAGCAATCCTTCCATACAAACCAGCTTCGCGCAAACGCCTTTTCACTGTGGCGACACTAACTGGTTTTGGACGCGAAATATTCACTTCGGCAGCAATTTCTGGCGCTGCTTTTCGTCTATTTCGCTTGCTTGTCATTACCATAGTACGATCTTCTGCTGGTGTTGTTACTTTTGGGCATCCGGGTCGCCGTTTATTCGATACACTGCCACTTGCTTGATTACTTTTTCACATTATAATCCACGGTTCTACGGTTTAATTTCAATAATGTAGCAATTTCTCGGTTACTTTTACCGATGTTGTGATATGCCACTATTTGAACGCTCGTTTCTGTTGATAATTCTTTTCTTGCCGACATTACTTTAATTTTACCGGCTGCTTTAAAACACTTTGCACAAACTCGCTGTTTGCAATGGGAAAGGTAAATGTAAACTAAATTTTTCATTATATTGAAGTGCCCGTGTCGTCTGTTATCATATTTTATGACAGCCGCAATAAACATTTCCCAGAAACTGCTCTTTATCTAGTCCGTCTACCTGAATGGATCTAAACCGCAAAAAAGAGTCATTTCCAATATCTTAATGCCAGTCGGCTCATTACGTAACACAGAACATTACATGGCAACTATAATCTATCTCGTACTTACAGTGCAATAATACAAATACTTTTATAGGGATAACAAACAGTATATTTGAAGAATCGCCAATTATGAAGGTGGGTAAACACTTATGGCCGGTAGTGTATGTTATTCGATTCAGTCGGTGCTGCTACTACTTCGAATGAACATGTTATCAAATAGAAGAGAATTAACAGTCGAAGAAAGAAGAGTAGTGACCATTTTCTTTAACGACAGAAGTCAATTTGGAGAAATTGAAAAGCTATTTAAAAAAAAATGTTCATTGGATAAATACATGGAATATATCTCATTAAAAAAATAACGATGAATCACACTATTGGTAAACAAGTTTTGGAACAGATACATTTCAAATTAATTGAAACAGATTAGAAACTAATTATTGAAATTACCGAAATGAAGCCACGGTTTGTAGCAGCAGAAATAGCGGTGTAATTAACTTCATGTTTACAATCTAGCATTCAGGCAAACGTAGTTTACAGTGTAATTACACGATTAATAGGAAAACCTACACCAACCGCGTTGCCAATAGTTTGTAGTTCGTGAATTTGTATGTTGTAGACAAACTAATTTCGTTTCGGGAATGAGTCTTCATCGATGGAAATAAATTCAATTTGTTTTTTAATAAGATCGTTGTTGAAAAGTAATGAGAAAATCTGTAGCTGTTTGTATTTAAACAACGGGAGATCTACTGCCTTTGTGTTAAAAGGAAGTAGATCTACCGTGATATGAAGATGTCTTAGCAGTTTAACAACTTTTGTGATGATTATATATTCTCTTTCATGTTTCAACAGCATAATAACTTAAGCTTACAATACGTTTAAAGCAGTTTAAATTTTAATTTTAAACGAATTATTTTCCTGAATATTATTTTGGATGGTCATTACATGTATAGGATATTCTCAAAGTTGAGTCATTTATTTTAACAGGTAGTAGAACTCGTAAAATGATCAATTTTACCAAGAATTGTTTTTATAAAAACAGATATGCATAGTAATCACAAAAAATTAAAAAACGAAAATCTTGTTATCCACCAATATCACAAGAATTTTTTATGTGCTATTGTAGCTCTTGTATCTTATTAACTTTTCCTTTTAGACGGCCCCAAAGGAAAAAATTGCATGGTGTTAGATCAAGAGAGCGTACAGCTCAAGAAATTGATTCACTGCGTTTTATCCATCTATTGGAAAACGCATTATTTATATCGACAGGAGATAAATGAATGGGTGAGGCAGCTAAAATAAAACAAATACTCGGCTAACTACATCAAAGACTCTACAGACTTCGTAGAGAAGCTGCGGGATCTGAGCCACAGCTTTGTGTGGTAATCACTTTTCGCTATCGTTCCAGTCAACGAAGCGTTAGCCCTTACCAAATTTATAACTGCTCTGTTCCGATATTGATTTACGACAACTTACTTTCAGTGAAATCACAATTTTTACGAACAACCAGATAGAGTGGCCATGGGAAGCCCCTCAGCCAATCATTGGTAATTTTCTCATGCAAGATTTTAAACAGCTCACCTTAGAAATCGCGGCAAAATAGTCATCCAGCTGGTTTCGGTACGTGAATAACAACTTTGGAATTTTGAGCCATTGGGAAGAGGAATTACAGCTCTTCTTGGACCATTTGAACAGGTTTAACCCTAAAAGAAAAAAAAAAGAGCTCAACAATCAATTCCCTTCTTTTGACGTTCTGGCAACGGAACAGGGCAATGGCAAGCTGGGTTATGCGGTGTACAGAAAACCTACGCCTAGTGACCGCTATCTACACAAAGAGTCCAACCATCATTCCCGACAAAAACGGGGCATCATCAAGACCTTGGCTGAACTGCCATAATACCTTAATGAAGAGTTTCATCATCTTCAAAATATCTTTGAGAAAAACGGTTACTCAAGAGAAAAGATAAAACGTGCCACCCAACCTAAGAAATATATGTTGCAGTCACACACGACCAAGCCAGCCGACGGTAACAAGCACCATATTTGCGAGGTATTACGAATGGAATTGGCAAAACATCAGATAAGAACCATTTACAGACCAACACGAAAGATCCAAGAGGTGCTCGTACTAAGGCCCGCCGGGATCCGTTGTCTACAGTCTGGGTGTACATTATATATGTCAGCACAACAAAAAGGAGCATAAATACAAAACACCGGAGGAATTGCCATTTGGAGGAAACCGAGACATAAGCAGTTGCGGAACACGCCCTAACAAACACAGATCGTCGAAGCCAATACAAAAATATAGAGGTCCTCGCCACAACAAATTATTACTATGCCCTCACAATTTCAACAAAAAGGAAGAGGGGCTGAAATTAAACACGGCCTGGGCCTCGACCTATACCCAGTACTTCTTTTCAACTCTGCATTATTTAAATATTTCTGCAACTTTTCGCTTAAAATTGCTTCGAAGCTGTATAATGAACAAACAGTATAATTTCTTTCGCTTTTAAAAAGACGCCCAGTAATAATTGTGACAGCGTTTTGAAGAAAATCTAAATAGTTTTCACCTATTACTCGATGTAGAAGAAGATATAGCCCAATTAGCGCGCTATTTAATAGGCCTACCTAACATTGAGTGAAGATCGTTCTTCTCACAGCATGAGGATTTTCTAGTGCTTAACCATGGTTGTTATGGGAATTGTTGTAATGCTTGTGTCATTGCAGTCACTCCTGGTGATGACCAAGATGACCTGCTACAGACCTGGTACCTGTTGCTGCATCATTCTCGAGAACTTCTAAAATTCGTCCTCAGTGTCTATTATTTAGTGTAGGATAAATCTTCCAACTAATTTCTACGTTGTTCCTTTAACTCTAAAAGTAATCATACTATTAGCGGCTATAAACAACTACAACAACGACAAAATCGTTATTTTGCAATTTTTAAATAGGATTTTTACCACAACCTGTTAATACGAACGCATCAGCTTTGAGAACTCCCTCTCTATTGCCTAAATACCTTTTTTTTTTGCATCTGCAGCCATCTTTCGATAATTCAAACCATTAAAAGGATGCATTATTTATTCTTACCGTTAAGATAAAAAAAAAACAGGTTTAGTGAGAAACTTGTATAAGTTCATTTCGAGATTGCTGATAGATGCGAAAATTATGCAGAGGAATGTCTGGTAAGAGTATCACACGCCGCATCGGCGAATTGATGATCTGCTTAGTAAGTGGATCAAATGCCGCGTTTTAAACGATTGCAGACCAGAAATAAAACGTTCTGTTAAACTCGTTAGCAGAATTGGGAATAAGAACATGGTCGATTCAGTATTAGAAGGTTAAGTTAACCAGTGGCGTAGGGAGTTGTCAGGCTGCTAAAATAAAACTGTTTAATTAATGCTACTAAAAGTTTGGTGATTGAAGGCACAATATTTATAATTTGTTTTGTTTAGGATGGATATTTGTTGGTTCAAATTGAACACTAAGGATCTATAGAAAACCTATGCTTTTATGTAGAGCAAAAGAGGTCTAATTAAATTTTTCTTCGGATTAAAACTATAATACAGGGACAAGTTTCATTCTAAAAGTATCATAAAAGATCTTTGGTGTGGTTGAAGGATACTGTTACTAAACCTTCTTATTGAAGATAAATTATTTATATACTATTAGTTTCCGGATTACGGAACCACATTGTTGTTGTAGCTTCTGCAGACGTTTCGTCCTCCCTCTTATAGGACATATTCAGGGCTGATTTTTCAACTACAACAACGACGGGATTCTATCTAACCCAGAAACTAAAACTGGCGTTATTGCCTTATTTCTTTTTCCATTACTAACCAGATTAACTGTATCGTAAGAACTTAAGTACTACAATGGACAGGAATGGACTAATATGCCAAAATAGAGTCTTTGAAAAACTAGTGGAGCGGATGCCTCGGATTGTGAGAGCTGTTCTTCGCGCAAAAGGGTTTCTTTGATGAACGGAATGTTTAAGAAGTTTTTGTTTATTTTTCGATAGAATTACTTTTTTTTACTTTTATAGGTTCTGGAAAAATGAGTTTTTTTGAAAATTTTCTCGTTTTTTTTAACATTTATTTGTATGTCCGAACTAATATGGACGGTAGTGTACATACATACATATCGTGTACCCGAAACCCATCGAAATGTTTACATATCTTATATGTTTTGCACCTGTTCAGTGTAATGGGCAACATCATTGTCTACTTTCGCAATATTGAAAGAACCTCTGTAGAATAATCTTCCGGGTGTTGTCGTGTCTTTGAGTTTACTCCTCAGAAGGTTTCTAAGATTGATTTCCGTTCTGCTCTGTTGATCCGCATCCATTCCGTTCTGATTGGTCGTTTCCACCTCGGTATTGTTATATCGTCGGTATTCTCAAAGAGTTGACTTCCCTTTGAGATTAAAATTTTTCGGATTCTCTATAATTTCCAAAGAATCGCATACCATTTTCTCGTGGCAGCAGATGTCTCTGGCGAATGCCTTCAATTTGTTATACTCAGCGTTATGGTCTTTTGACATTTTGACAGGTATTTAGCTACTGCTAATTTGTTCATGTATCCAGGCTGCACGTATCGCCGACGATCCTTTACTCTGTATTGTTGTATCCTATTTGTTCATATACGCCTTTCGTGTGCAGCTTTGGAAGTAGATCCTTGATTGATGGGATCAGCTGCTCAATAACTCCGACAGTGTATGCCAGATAGGCGTATTTTTCTAGTCGTTGCTGATGTGAATCCGTTTCTTCCCTTTTCGTCTGCGTGATCGTAGCATGTCATTTTGGTTATTTCTATTCTTCTGTAAGGCATCCTTTACGTGTTGGATTTCATCCAATTTGTATTGTCCATCGCTGACTTACACTCCTTAGAAGTGTATTGATAAGAGATATCTTCTGTTGCGGCCCGTGTGTGTCTTTTTGCAGTATTTAGAATGGGTACAACACCGTTTTCAATCCCCATAGTTTACGTATCTATGCCAGCATATGGTTTTCTGTTACTGAAATCGATGGCTTCTTGGTTAATAGCTTCCATAAAGATCCTTGCTTTGTTTGATGATAGTAATGATTCTATTGCGGGGACGGTCTTCTGTTCATAAAACTCTCGATTTCATAAGAAGTAGATTGAAATTAAGCAAAATCTTGCTAATTAAATCCTCGTGTGGGTGAATGTTATTCTTGCTTCTTCACTAGTTATTAGTTTCTTCCACTGGTACGTTAGTATATAGCGATTCAACATCAAGAAATGAATCTCCAATTACAATACAGTATTTTGTCTTATTACATATGTACGGATATATATTCCCCAAATGTAGATCTGCCTCGAAAGCTTTGTGATTTTGGTTTATTTCTGAAGAATTTAAGAAAAACAGAACTTAATTCTTTGCCAATGATTGGAAAATGTATTGCAAAAATCACGTCCACAATTAACAACAATAATACATCTAGAATGTAAGTATCCCATGCTTCACTAAGAGTGGATTTTAACCAAAAACATCTACAGCGGCGCTGGAACTTACAACTTACAAGGAAGTACAAAAATCATACCCAACATAAGGTAGTCGAACTTAAAATTGGCACAATTTTTCTGGGTGACATTATTAACGATAACGTCTAAAATTTATATCAACATATGTAATTAAGTACACTCAATGGTCCATTTTAAGGAGATTTTCATGCGTATACCGTTTCAGTAATAATAATAATAATCCGGTTGCTTCAAAGCTCTTCGCTATTTTTTTGATCGGGGCGACTCTAGAGTATGCCTTTCCAAACAATTCCTCCACTTCGACCTGCGTTATGGCTATCCGGATTGTTAACCAACCACTTATCCATTTCCTGACTATACGCGGGTTCGTAAGGTACCTAAAAGAAACAACATCTAATGGTTGCAACCGATGACATGCTGTGTGGTGGCAAACCTAAAAAATTAATACCACGTCTTCTACAGAACTCTATTGCAGAAAAATTTGTGAGTATTTCTCTAGCTCTTCGATTTTTGTTTCAGCATGCTGTTGTAAATGATATAGCCATCTCAGAAATTAATCGGAATTCATCAACCTGCTTGCTGATATTGGCAACAATGAATCCGCTGGTGCACCATGTAGTGCACCGCGTTTCTGGGGGTATATATATCAAAGTAAAACCGGCAGCGCCAACTCAGCAAATCGGTGTAATCAGTTGTCCTTCTTCTGTTGAAACAATCTTACCAGGAGCCTTCGTACCCTTAGAGCTTTAGTACTTATGGAATTTCGTCGGTAATCGTCATTAGGCCAGTTTCGTCCATGCTAAATATTTTTAAATTTTCAACAAACCTAGACGCTTGCGCCTCATGAAAACCTCTTGCTCTAGCTGCTCTTACTACTTGTGGTTGGCAGACTGCGAAATCACGTCGTCTACAAAATAATTTCACCCATTTTTTTCCAGCGAGTTTGGTATTCTTATTAAATGAATGATTAAGTTGCAATTTTTCGATATATTGATAGCCAATTGTTGGGAGATCTTCATAGTGTCTAATTTTTTTATGTGGGCAGCCTTCTGTAAAAACAAGCTCAAAACGACCTAAAGATTGTGCCACTGTACCTGGTTTAAATCATTTTAATCTAGCCTCGTATATGCCGTATCCTCTGACTATAGAGCTTTTACGCTGTCCATCATTGATTTCGTTTTAAATCTCTACAGATGCGTATTCCTGGATTCATCGGTTTCTATACACAAATTCAATAAACGCATTACTTGAACCTAAAGGCACCAGATTTCGCCCTATTATGCGTCTAATTCAAAAAAATAAAGGTTTGGCTCTTTTACTACATTTACAGTCTTATTTACATAACCTCACACATTGATCTGTGTTAAATGTTTCAAGCATTAATGACATTGTAGCGCGCAAGAGTTGTGCTAAACAATTTATTGAAATAACTTGACCTAATAATCCGCAAATTTTTCTATGCACAGAAAATTTTCCCTCACTGCATTACGTGCCACCTTTAACACGTGTGGTCTAGACTACCTTCCTCCACTTATTTGAACAGAAGATGCAACACACGGAAAACCTTGCATACGATCTAAATATAAATTATTTATTTACCAGATCTAAACTTTTCTAAAACTTAAATATAAAACATGTAATAATAATTAAATTTGTTTAATTATACCAATGCAACATACTCTTTCCTCTACATTAAACGATGTCTTCATATCACCCTGCTAATATGGAACAGCCTCTATGCATGCACAATACGCCTTGAAATTACAATAGACTTGACTTCACCTTCACGAACAACACGCGTTCGATTAGTTCGAAAGCATAGACGATGGGAGAAGAAGGAGGAAGACTTCCATTACAGAATGATGAACCCTGCTAGCATCGTATTTCTCGTCTGCGAACGACTGATTGATTACTCTTACGCATGCTGTATACTTCGTCGAAATTACTGTTATTAAAGAAATAATGGGTTCGCTCGTCCGAAACCGGAATGACCGCCGGCCTTCGTCCTTAAACCACGAGACCGTTCGTTCTATACTATACTAGCCTATGTGTTGAACATCTCATCTCATCATCTAGCCGGAGTGAAATATAGCAAAACGCCGAGATGATAGAATCGAGGGAAGAACACGAGAAAGAACGAAATTATACTTAATGATGATAGTTCGGTCCTACATACATATGGACGTATTATTGTTGAGATGGGAAAAATAAATATGAGAGGCATATAATGAAAATTGAAAATATGTCGTCCTCGTCGTCAAGAAGGCGATTTACTTAATGAAGTAGATGGTAATTTGTTACAGCAAATCCTAGATAATTAATAATGGATTTTTCTTATTACTATAACTATCTATGTTGCAGTTGTTACAGATTTATTGGAAAACTAATCACTATTGCACATAACAGCATATATTTATGTAAGATTCATTAGATGCAAATAACTGTAATAGTAAATAGATAAATGACGAAATAGTTGTAGCTGGTCACTTTATTGACGATCTCATTAATATAATTCCAAGGTTGAGATTCAAGCTGCACTTTCTAGTTTATGTCATATACGCAATTCGCATAGTTAGTTACATATACGTACACGATAGTTTCTTATATTTGCCATTAGGTTAAATCAAACGAAACATGCTATGAATACTTTTAAGTAAATCAAGAGCTATTTAAATGTAAAAATAAAGATAAGATATTTACAATTTTTTTTGGGCTGAAATGCCTGAAATGGCTTAAAATATAGATGTTTTTAGCATACTTTTCCTGTTTTATTTACTTTATATTTATGACATAAATATATTTACGAAGTTAATAAGGATTTAAGAACTGACTTATACCTCCCAAAATTTCCAGAAAGAGAAAACTATTTTCTATGATTCCGATTTTATGAATTCTATGATTGGATAAATCATATCTTAGTTGCATAAGGTATTTCGAGATTATTGCAAGAATTAGTGTAGTAGTAATATTGCACTGATTTGGCACTAATTTATTTTATCCTAATATAATCTAAATTTATCTATTTTCTTTGCACTCTATTCTTTCGATTTGTACTTCCCTTCTTGTTTCAAAACATCTAAAATTATACCTCTTTATAAGAAAAATGATCCCGGCAACATAGCCAATTATAGACCAATTACTCAAACATATTCTATTGAATACTTAAATATGCTATATTAACGCGTCTTAATTCGTTTTTGGAGTATTCTTGATAACCAACACGGCTTCAGTAAGGATAAATCGACAATAACGAGCATTGTTGAAATTCAAAATTGTATTATTAGTCCATTAGAAGATAAGCAGGTACCGGTCGGCGTATTTTGCGATTTGCGTCGCGCTTTTGACTGCGTGCAGCATGATATGGTTAGACATAAATTAGAACTCGTTGAATTGGTATTGCCCTGAGATGGTTCGCTTCCTATTTATCAGACAGATCTCAATTTGTACAGTTGTCTGCAGTAAAGAACGGCAGAAGACATCACTTTAAATCGAAAGCGCTTCCTGTTACAGTTGGCTTGCCGTAAGGCACCATTTTGTCTCCAATTTTCAAAGATACTTATCGTTTAACTTTAACGCCCTTCTGGTGTTGATGAAAATTAAAGGACATTCGTGGCCGCTTTGCCCAGTCGGCGACGGTCCTAGGTCGCGGTATATAAAAAAAATATTCTGGCTCCTTCGGCAGGAGCCACCTAATCAGGAAGGCGCCACTCACTCTAAACACTAATGTCCTTCGTAGACCCCGGTCGTGGGCAACCGTGGTTTGCTGCCAGTAAAGACGAAAAAAAAAAACAATACTTCCAACAAGTGAAGTAAAACAAGAAGAATAAACTAAATAAATAAAAAAAAGAAGTAGATTAAAAGCTGATTTAATGAATCCTCAAGCATCAAAAACAAAAAAAAAAGAAATAAACTTTTATAAACTTTTACCCCCCAAGATCTTGCGGGTTTACAAATTTTACAAATTTTGGTTTTTCTTAAGTTATTGAATGTCGCTAAACAAAGTTTAAAAGAAAAAAAAATGAATGGCAAAAGTTTTGATTTGAAATATGAAATCTATAGGTAAAGGTAAATTTCTGTATAATTAAAAAAAAGAAAAAAATATAGTCTTTTTTTTCCCGCCTCCTCTGGGGACAGTACGGAAGTTATTGAAGCACTTATCTGTACGTGGTTACTAATGTAATGTCACCCTCGGCAACCTGGTCTTTCCAGCGAGGGGACGTCAGACGTGCTCCGTATTCGGTACGCGGATGTTAGCCCTCAAAAGATCAAAATTCGAGTCTTGCGCCCTCCAAAAGTTCAGTAAGGCAGATCCTGGATAAAATGCGCCCTCCAAAAAAACATTAGGACGGGTCTTGGATAAAATGCACCCTCCAAAAGAACACTAGGGCGGGTCTTGGATAAAATGCGCCCTCCAAAAGAACTCTAAGAATGGAGAAATTAACCGTAGGACGAAGATTTACACGAAAACGGAAAAGCTCAAGTACACACCTAATAATTCGCACGGTGCGAAATGGGTTGCCTAGCTATAAAACAAGTTGGTAATGCATCGGAAGGAAAAGTGAGCAAGATAACCAAAGTACAGGATGGCTGCAAAAATTGCACGTGACAAATAGTTCGAATTATTAACGATTTTATGCTTTACGCAAGTTCTTCCAGGATAGCCCTTGCCAGTGGGCAGCGCGTTAATGGTACTACTTCGCGACTGATGAAATTTCTTAGCAGGGATCATTGATTTATTATTTTTGCAAATTATATTTCAAAATGTTACCTAGAAAGTTACTAAATAGACATTGTTTTTGCTCCGTTCGCCAAACGCCTTTATTAAGTATTAAATAAAACCCCATCATTATCCTATATTCTCCCAATATTATATAAAAATTGTGCGTAACATGAAGCTAAAACTAAAAAAAATTCATTTTCTCTCATTCGTCTATGCGGAAAACGCTATTATTTACCATAGCCGATCCCACGTTACACCATTCATATCATTATTTAATGTAATATATACGTTAACAGTATGAAAATATTCACATTCATCACTGGATAATTGCGAGCGGTGAATTGAATGTGTACTTATTGTAATAATATTTTGAGTGCTTCATTACATCTACAATTCACCGCGCTTCCTGGCTGAACATTAATCAATTAGCGTGATGCTGAGCGCATTCTCTCTTTCCCTCCGACTGGCGCGAAGAAGAAAAGCTATTCAGGTCATGCCTTCTCTTCTTCCATTATTGCATCGGAGGCTAGATTAATAATTGGGAATCTTCATTCCATTCACTCGACATTTTAACGACAGTAGTACGGAGCAACGGATTCGTCGGTTTATAGAAAAGTTGCACCGGCCGGTTGTTGTATAACACCAGTGGTAGCGTGATGAATTTCCGCTTTTCTATAATCGATTTTATTCCGGTGAACTGCTGGAAAACAATATAAATGATGCAGCATCACGCCATGTAACGGATTTTCTTATACAAACTCGAACAAAGCGATTTTTTCAATGGAATACAATCTTCTATTAGTTTCTTTTTATTTGCCATTCACTATAAATCTCTATACCAGATAAAAGCTAATTAAATTAAATGTAAGCCTTTGCCAGTCGAAGGCTAAGGACGGGGTTACTTTTCTAAAGATGACTTTAAGTCTTGCCTGAATAATGGTGAGAAAAACCTGGCTATAAAATATATTAATGGAGTGCCTTAACCAACATTCGCAAAAAAAACTAAAGCAGTCCAACAGCACCGATATTTTATGCTACTATCGAAACGTGAGAGGCCTTAGAAGTAAAAGTGATGAGTTGCTCTACGCAATTGTCTGGCAGTGATATAAACACTAATTATGGATATGATCAGGTGCCAAGTTTCCCGCTTAAGGATTGTTCTGCAGTGCTGGTAAAACCACTATCGTTCAATCTAATCTTAAGAACGTGTACAATTCCGGACGCATGAGAGCTTGCTAGGGTTTGTCCGATTTTTAAAGATGGAGATATAACTGACATAACAAATTATCGCTTTCCATTGTGTCAAATGTCGCGGAAGTTTTTGAGTTCGCTCTCTACAAAGCTTTATATCCCCAACAGAGCAGTTATATAGCTGAGGAACAGCATGGATTTGTGGATAGAAGATCTACTTCCACAAATTTTTCTACTTTTACCCAATATGCTACTGAGGTTATCGACAGTTAGGGCCAGGTTGATACTATTCGTACAAACTTATCCAACATTCGATCGAAGACATCACAGCGTTTTACTGCAGAGACTGAGTGGCTTTGGTTTTAATGAACCGCTAGTTAGATTATTTGATTCTTACTTGTGTGGGTGACACTATTTTGTGTCTTACAATGGTTTGAAATCTGATGTTACTGATGTTAGTTCCGGTGTGTCACATCAAACCTGGGCCCCTTATTGTTTTCATATTTGATAGAGGATATAAGCTGCAATGCTCTTGTATTTGCTGACGATGTAAAGTTATTTACCTCAATAATTTCATTAGGGGATTGTACAGAGCTTGAATTGAATTTGATCAGCGTAATGTTATGTAAACACATTTAAATTGATTGATTTGTGTGTGTGTACTCGGAAGAAAACCACGGAAGTTACTATTACTAACTTTATTTTTACTTTCTAGCGATTAAGTACATATATCAGTAGTTTAATGTTACGCCTTATTTCTAAGAGAATTGAGAGTAGAATCTTTAGTGACAAATTGAAATGCAGCATCATCCCCGGCAGTACAAGGTGGGCCAAATTCGATACTTTGAATAGGGAACTTATGTTTCTAAAGAAATTAGACAAAAACTGACCTAAGCTTCTGGAGCTCGATTTTAAAGAGAAATCGATTGGTGAAATCCCTATTTTTATATCTTCCTTAATATAAGAGATACAGAGCGTTTTCTTAAAATGTGCAATTTTTAAAAACCCTTGTAACTTTTTTATTTGTGAAAATGCTTGATTTATATAAAAACTATATTAGGGCGCTTTTTGACGCAAAATCATATGCTCTATTTTTTTCTTTTTTTAAACTCCTATTTTTTGAGATATTATCAAGACTTGTGTTTTTTTATATGGAACACCCTATACATTTTTACACTATTGAAAAGCATATAAAATTACCTTTAGAATGATAGAACAGATTTGATATTTTATTTAAACAATTTTTAAATTATTTGTTTTTCGTCATTTCACCTTATTTTACGACGGTCATGATTGGCAGAACATTGTCTCTGTTTATCCAAACTAGGTTTATACTTTATCTAACAAAAAGATTGACGCAAGCAGCATCCACTCGTGCTTTCCTTTTCTTTTTGATTATGAAAATTGATAATTAAAAACTATTGTTGGTACTGTTTATTAGTGAAACTACTAGCTTTAAAGAAAATCAAAGAACTTCTGGATTTTTTACAAAATAAAATTACTAAAATGAAACATCATTATCATTTTTTGTAAATAAGTTTCTATTTATATTTAAATGTCCTTTACACTTTCAAGCAGTGTTTATTAAAACGTGTTTATGTTTCTAATAACATAAACACATTTTAAGAGCGCTGTGTTCACGAGGCTGTTTAACTTAAATAAATATTTACGGAATTTGTTAACAGTTTAATTTATGTAGGCATGTATCTTATTTACTTTATTAGCCGTTCATACACTAGTTTTTTTCTAAAAATACGCCCAGTTCCCCGATAATAACGTTATTACCGGAAAACGATATTTCCACAGGTTAGTTAATTTTTTTCGAACAGCATCGCATGGAATTACGGTTTCCTTGACTGATCGCCCCGTACTCTTGTGAAGTTAATCATGTCGTTCACCCGGGCACATTTGCATCTCTATTTATAGCAGGCGATGCAGAGGGAAATAATAAAAACATTAGCGCTCGAACCGCGAGGACTATGATGATGATGATCCGTAATAATAAAAAATAGGAAAACAGATGAGTTTCCCGGTTGCCGCGGGCATTATGGTAATATTTTTACGGATGCGCTAATGACTAGAGAATACGCGCACAGTTTTTTCAACATTTTTCAAGCGAACGGCTTAATTGCCGGAGTAAAATTAGCGGATACTAACAAACAAATTGTCGGTTTAAAACTTACGAGTTTTTAAGGTTAAATAAGGTAATTTGGGAATTCTGTATAGTTTGTGCCGTGCGGGACGTCGTAAAACTTTATTGTCACTAAATATATAATGGGCGCATGTCCCAGAAAAATAATCCAAATCATTATACGAATAATAGTTTTCAGAAAGTATCATAAATTCGATTTTGTCCATGAAGACGGCAATCAATTTGAAAGATTTATATGGGATGGAACTCAAATGTTTTATGTGTTGACTTTATGATTGTGAAGATGGCTCTTTAGTTTTATTATTCGTATTTGTACGACTCCTGAAATATCCTACGTGCATAATAGCACTAAGGAGTATGGCAATCGTTAAGAACTAACACATGGTTTGTTGACAGAATGATGACCAACATTAAAACAAAAAAAATTAATTGTGATCAAGTTACAAACATTTGTTCTCATTTAGCAAATTTTAAAATACAAATAATTTTTTTGTATATATGGACAAAAAGTTCACACAGTTTAAACACAGTTCATTTAAATAAATTTGGTAAGAACTCAATTAGTTACAGAGATGTACCTATTTAGTTAGGTCTTATGTTATTACTGGCTTCTTTACTGGCAAAACCTGAGAATCCCTTGGTATAAGAACAACTCAATTTTTTCTGTCGCCTGAATTGCTCGATTTTCAGGTACAACTCCCTTCAAAATTTGCATTTTTGTTATATACTATATCTCGAAAACTACACAGATCTCAAGAACGATGCAAATTATTTTCGGAAGAATACATAACGGCGGATGGGGTATTCCCTTTTTTTATTATTTATTTTTGTATGTATCAAAAATGAAGTCGGGCTCACATAGAAAACGGTACATTATAAGAAATTTAGCCAGTTAATAATAATAAATATAATAACTAAAGTTCGCCACTTTTCGTGCGCTTCACCGGCGTCGGTATGGGAGTGGTCGTTCGGGTATGTGATTCGTAATATACGCGTAAGCAATCTTGCGTCTTGTTTATTGGTGAAAATATCTAGCTATCGGTGTCGAAGTTAGTAACCAGTAGGTGGTATTCGCTACTTTTTCTTAATATTTGATACTTTCGATACTTACTGCACATCACTATTCAACACCTGCATTTTCTCATTAAGTATTAACCTTGTCAAGTCTTGTTCTTGGTAGCAGAAAAGGTGCAGACTTTGTGAGGAACCGCTGATTATCACAGATTCGAAGAACTTTTACTAAAAGGAAATTATTTTTTATTTATTATTAGAATAATAATTTCGTATTCATTCTTTGAATAATTCGCGAATATTTAATTGTATTTATTATGTGAACAAACTGTTGAGAAACGTTACAGACTTCTTCTGAACTACAATGCAACTTTGATTTATTTATCGTCCACATACCATCCACATACCCGTCTTGTTTTTGTACCGTACGTCACTCAGAAGAAGTGCTACGTCACCATTGGCTGGGGTATATAAACCGCTACACCCCCCGCAACGCAGACGGTGTTTAGCACTGTCCTATGCGAGAGCGTATTGAATTACATTGGGCCAATTTAACAAAAATGTTTGTTTAATTATTCGTATTTTTGATTAAAATAATTTTTGCTTATGTTTTTTTTAATTAATTTATACTTAGCAATTACTGCCGATGGTTGCTGCTTATCCATGATAGAATCTTACACCGTTTTCCTCATGGTAGGTGTTTTTTATGAATATATTTAGTTCTTAATTATGTGTTTTTTTTTATCAATAAAGCATATACATTTTTATAGAAAATTTCGATTCTGATGAAATTAAACGCTGTTTTTCTTCTATTATTATTAATATAATAGTCCTACAAAATAAAAAAATAATATAAAGAAAGGTTGTGCAAACTATATATGTTTAATACATTAGTAAACTAAATACGGCTTACTTGAAGTACAATGATACGTGCATTATTGCACCAACTAATTACCTTTTAGAATAACGTTTCTCTGAGTAATTTATAATAATTTATCTGGTATAGATAGAAAAAGTGGAATGCGGATTTTAAACACTGTTTTTTGGCTCTAACTTGTAAACAGAAGTAAACAAGCTGGAATCCGAATGATTTTAAAGAAATGTGTTAGCTTAACACAAAGTTTATTTTGTTTAATCAGCCTCTTTGAATTGTTTGTTTAAAATACTTAGTAACGAAGAAATTGAAATTATTTTAAAAACAAATTCGTATTTTCTCAAATGTAATTACTTTTTATAAGCCTTAGATTTAAGCAGTGTGACGAAAATAATCTCTTGTGGATGCTATCACAATATTGAATGAATATTTACGGCAATAAATATATTCCGAAAGGATTTAAACCTGCGAGGAGACTCCGTGGTGCGGTGGATAGTGCATCCGTGTACGGAAAGAGGGAGGTTCAAATCCTATCGATGTCTAATGAGGTTTTTGTTTAATTATTGGTATATGGTATTTTGAATGTATAATTCCGATCCTGGGTTTATAAAGGTTAAAATCGATCCTTAAAAATCTGTAGGATCAGAAATATAGATTAATACATGTCTGCGTAAAAAGAATTACTTCAATGGCCAACAATTGTAAGAATCCACCAAAAATATTGTATTTGGAGTATTTGGCTTAATATTTTCCTTTCGTAGACAAAAATTGGGCACCCGTACATACAATTTTCATCATTTTTGCATGGGCAATGAAACATACGATATGTGGTATAATAGATTGCATTTTACTAAAACAAAAACATGAATTGCATTGCAGCTAACCCAATACATTGATGAGAAACTACAGAAATAAACAAATAAAATTCGCATATCTGCTCCCTTACATTAATGATAGGGGATTTTTGCATTCGTAAAGTTACATCACTTCACTTAGATTTCACATCTACATAGTTCCGAGTGATTTTTGCCTTTTTACATAATTTTTTGTTTGAAATCATGTTAGTTTGACTTCCCTTCCAGTTTTATAACATTGTTGTCCTACTTGTTCCTAAAACCCCAAACGTTCCATTGAAAAATTCCCAACCGTCGAAAACTACCTTTCGAGCATTATGCAGACATTAGATATTAATACAGTGTATGTCTTATTTCAGTGTCATCATCATCCTTCCACGATGCCCATCTGCACCATGCAAACCGGTTGTGGCGGTGGCCGTTTCATCACCAAGGTTTTCCTTGTTTTCCTCCTCTGGGGCGTTCTCCTATTCGTCATCTTTCAATTTCGTACCATCGAAATCGAGATGCCGGTTCCGCACCTCAACAGCCGATTCCTATTGCAGAAGCACTTGGACACCTTGACCAGGCATGCGGATTCTACAACCGAAGGTCTTGGTCAAGAACCGTTCATCGATAAGAGCCCCAGCTTGTCGGAAGAGATGTTGGTCGAAGAGATACAGCAGCGAATGCCGAATTTACCCATAGCATACTGGAACAAGAACAAGAATAAACCAATGGGCGTTAATAACACGTGTGCTCGGTTCCCCAGCATGTTCGATTTGGAATTTAATAACATCTATTGGCAAACATTGAGGACGTCTAATGGAACTTTTCAATTATTTGGAGCCTACTTAGATGTGAGGCCTAATAACAGACTGGGACCAACAGTTAGGGTGCTGGGAATGATCGACAGGATCGAACCCAATGTGACAACTTATTGCCAGTTTTGGTTCGACGGAAAGAAGGAGCCTGTAGTCACGAAACCCTTCGAATACAAGTACATTTGGTTTAGAAAATGGGGAAACTACAAACAAGGCATCTATCAACCTTATCTCATTGCTTGCATTATACCGGCGGCGTACAAAGAAAAAGTTCCAGAATCAATTTCGCTTGTCGAAAAAGCCTGCGACAATGCTACTAATAACTTAAGAGTCATCTACCAAAAATTCGATAAGAAAAAAGACTTTGCGGTTTGTGTTAAAGGCTTAGATTTCCTGCATGAAGATCTTTCAGTTAGATTAGTAGAATGGATCGAACTACTTAACCTTTTAGGTGCCGATAAGATATTTTTCTACGAGCTGCAAGTTCATCCCAACATTAGCAAGGTATTGAAACATTATCAGCAGGAAAACAAAATCCATGTTACACCTATTAGTCTAGCTGGTGGTCAGCCGAATGCTCCGGCATTCCAGCATCTATACTTGACGAAGAAGACGAATAATAAAAGACAAAACGAATTGATTCCTTACAATGATTGTTTCTATAAACATATGTACGAATATAGATACATTGTTTTATTAGATGTTGACGAAGTTATCATGCCAGTAGACGGTAACAATTGGAAAGAATTGATGGACAAAGTTTTGCTGAAAGCTCCGAAAATAAAGGAAGAGCGTGCATCATATAATGTGAGAAATGTCTATTTCCTAGACGACCTTCTGCATAATCACAGTTGGTTTAAGGAAATACCCAAATACATGCACATGTTACAACACGTTTATCGAACGAAAAATTTTACGAAACCCGGACAATACGTGAAATGTTTCCATAACACGCAAAAAGTTCTAACGTTGCACAATCATTTCCCCCTAGCCTGTTTAGGGAGCGGTTGCACCACTTACCCGATAGAAACCGCAGACGCTCAGCTACATCATTACAGGGCCGATTGCGTGAAAGCCCTGAAGAAAAGCTGCGAAGAGTTTAGGAAGGTGAGCGTAATGGACACGACTATATGGAAATACAAAGAACCGTTGATAGCGAGAGTTTCATCCACATTAAGAACGCTCGGTTTTTTTAGTAATAATAGTGAAAATAAAGAAAACACGAGCAAACGATAAAATCCGAACGGTTTTCGTTTTAGAGACTGTACAATTAGCTAGCGCGTTTCAGTGTTGTGTGACGAAAGATAGAAAAATTCTAATTCGATGATGATGGTCAGTGCTCAAATGAAAAAAAAGTTCCTTTTTAGAAGCGGAAATCGAACGAGTTTTATTTATTACGTAGGAAGAAGACGAAAGAAAAGCCTTGATAACGTTGTGATTCTTATTAGTTAGATTTGTTCGAACTTGTCCGTTTGGAATGGTTCTTAGTTGTGTGTAATTTTACCTAAATCCAATTAGAAATTGATTCTAGGTTGCGAGATTTTAAATAGTCGAATTTGAGTTGACAGAAATATTAGGAAAATGTTTATAAAAAATATCTCTTTCAATTCATGTATACCTTGCTTCATCCTTAATTCTGTTGATATCTCCAAACCCTTTTATTTCAACTTTGGCACGGTTGCTAAAGCTAACATCGTCATCAGGTGATTCCAGAAACATTTTGCAGAATGAAGCTAAAGTGAATTTATTTAGATTTTAATTTTTACCATGATTTTTTTAAATAGTTTTTTCACGTTTACTAAATATCATCTTGGCTAAACGATTCATAGCTACATTACACAAAAATAAGCACCAACCAAAGTGATAATTGTTTCCCTAAACTAACTTTTAAACTATTTAAAGGATAATCAAAACTGTTTCAAAATTAAAATAAGGCTCATCACACCGGTATGACGTTCTTTCTATTAAGATTAAAGCACCCGAAATGCAGATGACTTTATAAGCCAAAGCAATAATAGTTATCAAGTGCACTTTTACGTTCGCAGACGTTTTTTGCAGACCAAGATGAAGCCGAATTGCATGATTAATGAGGATCTCGGATGTAGTACAGATCTGGGCCCAAATTTCTCTTTGCTTTCCTGTCTTTTATTTTCTTTTCAAGCTTGTAAGCTTTTGTTCACCCTGTATATGCCGAAATAGTTTTAGATTGTGCCACTAACATATAACATGCCACGTGTTGGCGGCATGAATGAATGAACCAATACGTTTTAGTTGTTATCTTTGTGGGCATTTGTTGTGGGTTGGTTATTATTTTTACTTGTATTGATGGCAAGTTCATCAAATATCAAATTTCTTTACCTGCTTTAATAGTCGGTAAAATCTGATTCGAATGAATTCATTTACTAGAATAAGTGCACCATTCTTTTTTATCAACCACTATTTTCTTTTGTAATAAAGACTGGTAATAATGAATTGATAACACTAATATGTCAATGTTATTCCGTTTCCACCAAACCATTTTTAAATTCTGTTGACAGGTTATCTAAAAATCCATCGATCAAACGTGTTAGATAAAGTAATTAACGTATTTTTATTGTTTGTATAGGAAGTTTTTCATTATCAACGTTAAAGGTGCTGTCAAAGAAACTCGCGCTATTGCTCCACCCTGTAGATGTATCTATGAAAGTTTCGTAATAATCTCGCATGTTCTTCCTTAAACATTTTATGGGCGATTATCACGATTATGAATGCAATGAGGTCGTCTATATTTTTATCTACCAAATATCTCGTATAGATTTTCATTGGTGTATCATGATCTATATTTTATTTTTGTAAATAATAAGCAGTAACTTGAGTTGAAACAACGTACAGCAATTCTTTGCAGAGTTTATTAATAAATGTCGAACAATAATTTTAAACATTTAAACGGTGGCCCAATGTATACAAACTCTTGAATCCATTACAAGGAAGCTTCTTATCTTCTTCTTAGCTTCCGATTTAAAGTTAGAAGAACTTGATTTAACACCTTCACATAAGCACCATGTGTATTTTGGGGTGATTCTGGTCTCCAACCATTTTTTTTTTCTAAAAATTTGGTTTCGTGTTTAATTTCCGATGCTAAAGTGATTAGACTGGATCCTTTGCGACGGATAACTTATCCTTTTATTGAAGGACAAATACAACTTCACAATTCTAGTGAGCATGAAACGAAAAAAAAACAAGGATATATGAGGAGAAGCACAACAACACTCAAATTCTGGATAATCGTTGCAACTTTTCTTAACTTTCGTAACGCCCTTCCTAAGCTGCATTTCATTCCAACATTTCGCTGTACTTGCAGGAGGCTTGCGATTTAGATAAATAATGAAAATTATGAAAATGGAGAAGAAAGAATCTGCAAATGTTTTTGCAACTTTTGTTTTAATACAATCTGAAAACGACACCTAATATGTGATCTGCTAAACTGTTGATAAATGTTGATGTTTTAGGCATACTAATATTCACGGAAGTATATTGGGATCGTGGGAACCCCACGTGCCAAATTAAAAGTTAAGGTCTTTCAAAGTTAGAGAAAGTCATTTTTTTTCAGTTAATTTGGGATTTAAAGAAACGTTTGTTCAAAGTAATTGGATTGAATAAATAATATAAATCAGCCTTTACACATACAAAAGAAAAATAAACTGTGTTAATTTCAATTCCGACTAGCTAAACTCTTACGTCTCAACTAAAGTGACAAGAACCATCCCAAATAAAACAATCACCGTTCGAATGTAGTATGAAGGGAGAGAGACCTAGAAAGTTCGAACAAGTCTATTTAATTCCCCTTTTACACATTTAATTTGAAATTTATGAAAGGGGACAGTAATTTTAAATATTATTTATATATACACCTATTATAATATTTATATCTACTGCGAAAACAAGTAATACACGATATAGCATGTGTTTGTTACGGACACTTATTTATCATATTGTCAACAATAAAATTATCGCAAAAGGAAAGCATACGTCAATTATTAATGCGAACCAATCTCTACGCTCATTATTGCTCAAGATATCAACATGGAAAGAATTTGGAATCTATGGAAAAGACACTGTAGTGCCTTCGTCTTTAAATCAAAATAAATATAAGCCGAGAAAACTTGTTATAAAAATGGTGCCTTGTTTATTTTTTTGTTTTTATCGTTTAACTTTAAATATAAAACGGATATTTTTGCTTTCTCCATATTTTGTTTTTAGCTTTATTTTGTTTTTATTTTTCATTTAGAAACTGTGATAATTTTCTTTGCCTTTTGACCTGTACGATGTGACAGAGAATTTAAAAACAATTATATATGAATAGGTACATTAAAAAGAAATAGATGATAAATAAATAAGAATGTAGTAAAATTAAGAGACGGAAAATGTAGAATATTATTTTGGTTTCTGAATCTTACACTTTAATTTTTTTTTACTTTTTTTGAACCAAATATGTATGTGTATTTATTCCTCTATTGTAAAGGATCTTTTGTATAGTTTTAGTACCTAATCGATAACACTCGACGTTGATAAAAATGTAAGAAAGTCAGATAATGTTAGGTTTGTTTGATATCAGGAACTGGTGCAAGTAAGTAGTAATAAAAGTAGTTTAATCCTTTTACAGCGCCCTTCTAAATTATTGCAACGTAACGTTTTCTGCACCTGTTCTGTATATCAAACAAAATAGACGCATTGCAGCAAAAGATGTGCACTAGTTCATGGTACCAAACAAAGCTATTGTTTTTATTTTTGTGTCAACGTCTTGATGAAAACTTGTATTGTTCTCATAAGAATAATGTCTGAAATGTCGTAACTTAAATTACTTTCATGTATTCCCAAAATAAGCGCAGATAAAACCAATAACCATCGTTTCATGTTAAAGAAACTGTAAAAAACTTCTATTTCATCATTAACTACGGAGGCAACTGGCTTTAGTTGTTAAATTGCACTTTTCTTCAAAAAAAATACATTCCCAGAAATCATTTATTTTAAACCTTTAAACATGTTAATAGCACTATTTGTTGAACATTACATAAATTATTAAAAGCAAAAGACGCCACAGCATCTCTTGTAAATGTCCACTACTTTTTCTAAGTAAAATCCTATCTGGAGATTCCAAGAGGAAAAAAGAAACCTTCGATGTTGTGTAACGCAATAGACAATAATCTATGCACTAAAACCATACTGATTAACTTTGAAAAATTGAACAGATTTTGATACAGTTATCGTAAAGATTTTGTGCTTTATAGACAACCAGAGGAGGAAACAAAACCCATTTTGCATTGCCACACAACTGACATTAATTGAAACACGAGAATGCCCTTGTTCTCTCTTTACCCATTTTGTATTCCTAAGAACTACCACTCTTTCGGCCTGTAATATCCGTTTCATCATAGCTTTAAAAATTCTTGGATTTGACGTCCTGAAGAGCAAATTGAGCATTGTTAAAAAGGCCTATTATATCGTCTCGATTAACAGACGATTTAGAAAGGTTCATGTTAAGCACAATTGTAGTGTAGAAAGGCTATTCTAAGATATTAAGGAATCAGGAAAACCGGGTCCTGGTGTATTGTCTTTAAACTTATGAGAAAAACTTTCGCAACATTATCATTTACAATAATTATCTGTTGCAAAGAAGAATCAACATTGATGCAAACGAAAAAAAAATTAAAACGGTCAAATTGGCCCGGCCTGTTCAATTAACCTTTGTAAACACCCTGGATGCACACGTGAACAAATGAAAATTTTAATTGTTACCTTATGGTTCCTAAGAAAATCACCTAAATTACACTGAAATACAATAATGAAATATTAGGGCAACTCCAATGTATTAAGACTCGATGCGATCATATTTTCTTTCCACTGTATTAATTAATCTATTGATAACTACAGCTGGCATTTCTTAAATTTCGCGGATGATTTTGTTGGTTGTTGGTAGTTCTGGCAATAAAGGACATATTCGTCTGTATTACATTAAGAAATTGGCGAATATGTCTATTATTGCCGGAACTATCAATTTAAATCGATCGCAAAATTTAAAAAATGCCAGTTCTACTGGTAACAATTTATTTAAAATTGATTTCCTCTGCCATGTGTTCAGAAGAAGCCTTGCATATAATTTAACGGTGTTTCCCTAGCCTCAAGGCGATTAATTTTAACTTAATTGATTGATTTTTCTTACAACTTTTCTTGGTTTTTGTCTATGCTGTCTTATCCTTCTGATTCCTTACCCTGGCTTCTCCTAGCGAGGGCTATACCAATATCATGACGTATGATTTGTTGATTCCCAGAGAGAAAAAAAGTTTTATGTTGACCTAACTTAATCCACACAGCACCTTATAGATCGCCTTAAACGTCAGTAGTACTGTTATTTTAAAAATTAGTAAGTTCTGAATGAACCTATATCATTGGTAGAATAATTCTGCAAAGAAATTTAGTACCCATGTTAGAGAGCAGTATTTGCTTAAAAATTTATTCTACTATTTTCAGCTTCAACACACACGAAGATAATCTGATATCATTCATCAAACTTCACAAGACCAATTTTGTACACATTTGCTATTAAGTTTATGAAATGATTCTTGCAGTTAAGCTGCAAAAAATCCTGCTGAAGAACTAATTTAAAAATGCTAATATAAATTAGCTTAACAGAGGCAGACATACATTTATTTCTGCGTAATTCATTAACAATTTAGTGCTTGCTTTAAAGTTTTTTAAAAAATAAAATTTCCTACTACTTGGTATTCAATCTTTCGTAAAAACTGTGACGAAAGTTCTAATTTCTATCACTGGAATGTTCAAACAGAACTCTTTCGTCGGTAACGTTATTTAGACTCTATATTTATGTTAGTGTATACATATGTAGGTACAGATGTATATCTTGTTTCAAATATGTACTAGTTTGCATCAGAGATATTACAATGTTTACTTTAAATATCGTTTGTGTACGGTATTCTTCTTATCTAGAAATTTACCTACGTACATATTTACTTTTTATTAACTTCTTAAAAATTCTGTCATTCCAAAAGTAAATATGTTAGTGTTATCGTTTGATTTATTTTATTATTTAATATATCATTTCAGTACTTTCCCTTGTATTTACATCACGATTTAAAAAAGATTAAACTATGATATGGAAGCACAATTTTATTCGTCCTGATTTATTTACTTCTTAAAACGTTATTTGCCCAAAATTAGGTAAAACTGGACAAAAGTAGGTAACAGATGTTTTTGCTATGTCAAATGTTTTTAAATATGAGAGACGACCCCTTTTCACATCCAACTTGGACAAGTGGCTGGTACACTTTGTAATAATTCTTCGTATAATGATCAAAAGATGTTAAAAAAATTTGAATTTTTAAAACTATAATTGTAGCCACATCGTTAGTGTTTGGACAAAAATAAAACCTCTTGCAGCTTTTTTCATTTTAGAGAAACACTTTGAAGTTGGTGTTGCGTTTTCCATTCCATCCTCTGTCCCCGCCTCGAGATAAAGAGATTTTCGTCACGTACTCGGACTGTCGGTGTCGAGGGCAAATAACAAATAAATTTAAATAATCATAACCTGTGAGCGTACATAAATGTTACATTACATACATAGATAAGAGTATGCATAAATTATTGTCTAAAATTTGCATTTGTGAGAATATACGAAATGTATAAAATAATTAAAGCCAGGCAGAGCGCTACGCTATGTATACTACGTACTTCTTGTTCGCTATGTACGGGATACGTACAGTAAATGGCCCGTATCACACAAAACTGCTACAGGCCATTACATAATCTTGCTTAACTACCTCCCCATCACAAGGGGTCACTTTCTAAAATTCGAATAATATCATTGATGATGAATTTTTAAATTTAATATAACCCACAAAAATCTTGTAAATCTCGAATAAAATTAAACGGATATCATTAAACGGTTTCAAGTTTAAATTAAGATTTGCTTAGATGAAGAAATCTTTGGACTTCGCGATCATTACTGAATAGTGCTAAAAACACAGTATTTTTTGATGAGTGCAGCATTTTACATTGGAAGAATTATTATTAAAAATTTAAAATAATTTTTGGAATTTCCGCAAAATAGTTATAATAGCCTCTCCATTACTTATATGCACTGATTGATTACAGTAAATTACATTTATGTTTGTTACATAGAATTAAGCATAAAACAAAGCATTAACTTAAAAAAAAATTACATTCAAAAATTTTCAAAAAATTCATAGCGTATTTTTGGTGAATAAGGAACTCTCTGTAGAATTCCAAAGAAATTTATGTACGTTTTGTTATAGTTATAATAAGAACTTTTTAGTTGTTAATATGTTATAGCAGCATGTGTAATTGACATTCTCAATTTTTTATGTTGTGCTTTTATAGCTACTTAATAGCAGAGGATGAACCTCAATTCCCTTATGTTACCCAACGAATTACCGTGCGACAGAAGGGGTACCGATAACAATGAAGAATTGTTGCTATTTAGTTTATATAAACTAAAAAGGAAATGGATAAATGATATTAACATAGAAAAAAATACAATCTGGAGAGTTTCATTACTTAATTGATCAGAGGTAGACTGATGATGTGAATTTCAAAGGGTAATTTCGAATTACCACTAAACAGTTAAAACCAGTTAAAAAACCAACGTTTGTCATTGATAAAGATTGATATTGAAAAGAAAAAAACATTGCCGCGCATGTTCTTATTTGGATATATTTATATATAATTTTATTCCAAAAACTTTTCTTATTTCTTCTATTAATTCTTCAACGAATGCCACGTTGAATAACTTCCAAGCTAAAGGAGCGGACGTAGCAAACATAGCGTTCGCTTTCTTCCAAGTGTCTGGAGCGTCTTCAGTTTAATTACAGCGTTTAAAATGTATGAACAATATCTACAGAAAATGGTTGTTAAAATCATTTTACAACAAAATATTTTTATTTTTGAATAGATCTATTGACTGTAAGAAATAGTCCAAGCATTGTAGTTAAACAAAGAAGCGAATTTAGAGAATTTCAATACACAATGGAAGTGAATTTCATGAATATACTAGAATGTTACTGCCCAAATTCGATCACATAGTACGTAAAATAGAGTCTCATTTGAAAGTAAATTGAACAAACTTTTGCATCACCGCTCCCAAACGTCCTGCACAAGCACGCTCTGCAGCAATAGCTGATTTTTTTTCCAGCTCAAAATACTCGCGACAGACACTTTGCTTATCGGAGTAAAAAACATGTGAAGTAGTGTAAGAGTAAGTCAGAGTGAACCACTCAAACCATACTCCTAAACTCAAATATCTTCTTGTACTTCAGCTTATGAAGTAGGCATCGCGAATACGCACGTTAGCAATGCTGAACTCGGATAGAGTAAGGTTTTTCGATATTTTCGCACGTCAGAGTACGGACAGGGTACTCTAGCCGAATATCCAAACTCATCTAGTGTTTGCAATATAAAGAATGGTAATCGTGCAAACGCTCTTTCACCTTTGTTTTGTACATTGGTGTTTAAAATAACTTGAAATAAAAAATTTTCTTAGATGCACACGATGTGTTTACATAGGGTGAGTTGGGAGGAACGTTCCAAACTCTAGAAGCGTTTTGTATACATGAAAATAATATAAGAAAACTCTTAGGTTCTTATACGATTTTCATTTGTTTTCAAGTTATAAATAAACGAAATTTCATACATAATTTTTTTTTAATCATACATTGTTTTAATATATGTTCAAAAATACCATTATCCTCTTAAACATATTACAAAACCCATAAATAACCATATTTGCATATTTTAAACTGGAATAAGTGTGTGACATTTTCTAACAAAATAATGTACAAACTCGAAAATAAATATCGAATCACGCGGACACGTATTAGAACAACAAAATTATTGAAATGATTTTAAGTCTTGAAGGATTGATTTGTGATATATGATAAGAGCGAAAAAAAAAAATAAAACACCTGACTTTTTGTTTTACATGGATAGTCAATGCAACTCGAAAACCAGCAGAGACTTGGACAATTCACTAGAAAACCAGCGTTGTAATTTTTTAAATTACGCCATAGCTTGAAAATAGAAGAAAATCGGCTAAGAACATACGAGTTTATTCACGTTTATATTTGACTCCTGGAGTTCGGTCTATTTTTCCTGACTCACCCCGTATACCATTTCAACAAGTCAACCAATAAGATTTCATAATAAAATAAAGGTATTTTTGGTTAGTTTTTTTAATTTTGGGGACCACAAACCTCTGAAAAGAAAATTAAAAATAGACCATATAAAGTGTTGCCGCAACCCGTAAATAAGGTGTCTTGCCTTGCTTTTCCCGTGATTATAAACGCAGGTTTCTTGGTTCTACCGTGATATAAGCTTTTGTATTGCAAAGGAGAATAAATACTAATTCATTTCGTTTAGGTTCATAAATAGATCTGTAATATTTAATACCTGGTTCTTGTCTATTTAATTTATGGATTAAAAGAGAGCTTTGCAGTTAAATCAATTTTAGTTAAACGTTGCCTTACTGCTTATTGTAGGAAACTGCTTATGTAAGAAAAGTTATTTAATATTATAATATGTATTATACGGTGTGATCGAAAGTTTGAAGCAAATTTTTATTTTTAATCCCAACATAACTAAAAAAGTAATTTCTCATGTCAGTAACTAGTAACAAAATAAAAATTTACTGAATAAGAAAGAAATTAAAGAATATTAAGGAATGCATTATTCTAATGCTTAAAAAAACACCCTCTTGATAGTTTTAGCAATAGGAATGTGGTAACCAGCTTAGACTTAGAGAGAGTAAAACTAAGCCTTAACATTACCAACCCGAAAAAATTTCAAATATGTGCTTTACGGAAAATTAAAAATTGCAATACGGAACTTTTTTGTACGACTCTGTAACCAAAAATGGCAGCTCTGGCTTGCCTTTCAATTTTCCCAACCCTAGAGGAATAAATGTAGGTGTCCTCAATCCTTATTTAGAGATTGTAAATGTTGTAATTTTTAAAAGAATTAGCGTACTTTCCTGTTAAAAAAAAAATAAAATTGAGCCGAATAATTCAATAGTGCAAACTTTAACATAATGTCTATCGCTAGATAATCTATATGGTTGATTCTGACACCCGCATACAATGAAAAAAAATTGTAACCCAATCTTTTACAATTTAAGGTATAATGTGGAATTATTTGTGTCCTCTAAATATTGTTATGCAAAACTTCTCCATTTTCGAAATATGTAACACTAAATATTCAACACCCACATTCGTGGCTGTGAAAAGTATAGCGAAAGTTAACTCATACGTCTGATATAGCGTTTCATGGTGTTCGATAACAATTAGAATCGTCTCGACAACAACGAGTCAATCAAGTAGTTTTACCATCATGGCCAATTTTTATTTAATTATTTATTCGAAAGTAAAATTATATCTTAATAATAACAATGGGAGTGAAAGCATTCACATAACGTGCATAATGTCCATCAACGTATAATTTCCATTAATTTGTTTTAATTACTGTTTTCTCTTGCTAGTTCTGAGGATGTAAGTAAATTTTACATTAATATGCTGTCAAACTTATTATAAGAATTCCCCAAACTTACCCTTCAATAAATTAATGGTTGCTTTCAAATTTTGTGGCAGGTAGTGTTTAATCTAAAGGATTCCTCACCAATATGTTTTACAACACAAAACATTAAAAAGCAAAAAATGTTGCGAATTTTCTTAACATTATTCTTGAGAATTCGGCAAAAATTGAGAACACATACAATTTTTCTATCATATTCATATAAACAAATTCTATTATATAGATACGTATAGTTTGTATCCCACTCTCATTTCAAGTGCTGTATATTCTGTTGTATGGCGAGCAAAAGTATCTTTTCGAACGAGAAATAGCAATAAATGAAATTCGAATTCGTTCGGAAGGCTTTTACCCGCTTGATTTTCTAATGTGTTAGTATAAACAATATGTTGTGTTTTTTTTTGTTTTCGAATCGTTTTTTTTTTCTTTTAATATTAATGTTTTCTATTCATTGTGCGACTGAAGCTTCTTTCTAAGTATAATATTATCATTATTAATGTACGCAGCGATTGTCTTATGTTTAGGATTCCAGTGTATGTTACATTTGTTTTACATCTTGTCATTTTATTTGTAAATAAATAAACACGTCTTTTATAGCAATTGTTTTTGTTTGGCTTATTTCCTACTACATTGGCGACTAAAATGACCAATCAACAACAAACTCATTCGGACTTATCTACTAAACAATTACGCCAAGAAATCACCCAATCCAGGACCAAGTCTGTCACAAATGATTTAAAGTTATTATTAGAATAGGCCACTTTTGTCTAGACGCCAAGATAGTACTAAGTTTCATATATGCACACATATATTGCTATATTACTCATTACGGTTTAACGCAAGTATATATCGGGAAATAGTGTATCGTAATCGCTTCACCAGTGCACTTTTGAAATCTTTTGCTTGCTAATAACATTGGGAAATTCGGTTGAAGGGGTTCCAGTACACACACTATAACATGCAAATGGAATTTTTTTTTCGAACTGTTTCGTCCACGCTTAACCACAGCCGTTTATCTTTAACTACGGCTTTGATCTCTTTTTCATTATCTTCGCGCACAGACAGTAGATACCTGCGTAAGGTTATCCGAGATGATAGCTCCAGACGTCGCGAAACGGTTTTTTATTCAGTAGGCGAAGCTGCAACCTACACTCGAGAAACATAGAGAGTAAATCTAACATAGTTATAAGGAGTTGCAAATCTAACTACTTCTGCTATACGTCGTGAAAAACAAGGACATTTGCAATATGTTTTGAGGAGTGGTGATAGAAGACGCTTATGGCATGGATTTAAAATCCTTAAATATTTATAACAAAAACAATAAGACTAAGTTACCGACACATTTGTTGGATGTTAACATGATTAATAGTTGTTTTTGCAGAATGCGGATCCCATTCTAATTGATTATTATAAAAATAATGCATCTGTGGCAGATACTATTTCTTTTAACTTAGTAGATATATCAGACCTGGAATCAGCACTGGATTCCATAAAATCTCAAGCAGTTGGCGCAGACGGTATATCTTTAAAAATGTTACTGCTGTGTTGTCCATTCATGCTACCTATTATTGCACATTTGATTAATACCTGCGCATTGGAAAGTGCGCTTCCGGACTGTTGGAAGTTCAGCATTGTTACTCCTGTACCTAAAACTAACTCTCGTGCAACTGTGAGTGGCTTAAGACGTATCTATTCTTCCTGTACTATCGGTCTTCGAGAGAATCATAGATACCCAAGTACGTTGTTACTTGGATAAAAATTGCCGAATGAACAGTCAAGGTTTAGGAAGGGTTTCAGCTGTGCTACTGCGTTGGCTAAGGAAACAGATGATATTTTCAAGAGCATTGGCTCTGCTTCATTACACTAAGGCCTTCGACACTGTAAATCATTTTATCCTCTTAGCTGTTATGCATATCGGATTTACACCTGAAACAATAAATTTATTCCATAATTACTAACTAATCGCCTCCAACAGGTGCGTTATGATAGTGATATTTCAACCGTGCAACCGGTTACATCGTGCGTTGCACAGGGTAGTATACTGGGACCTCTTTTATACATCTAATATTATGAAAAGTCTAAGATATTGCAATTATCACATGTATGCTGACGATACGCAACTCTATTACTCTTTTTCAACCATTAAAGTGCATGACAGTATTTTTAAAATCAATTCTGATTTGGCCTCGATTGTGACTAGGTCTGCACGACACTCTTTATTTTATTAATGCGAGAAAATCTTGTGTACTGATCTTTGGTCGGAAGAAGGCTAGGGCAGCTGTTTTGGATGACATTGAAATAGAAATTAATAATGTTAATTTACCTCATTCTGAGAGTGCCCGTAATTTGAGATTGATTTTGGATACCGGGTTGCGTTTTAAGGAGCATGTGTCTTCTGTTATTAAAAAAGCATTTTATAATTTAAAGCATTTTGTATGGCTGTAAGGATTGTTTGGAGCTAAACCTAAGAAACATATTGTGCGAGTCACTTGTACTCTCTCACCTTAACTTTTGCCTAACTATTTACTATCATTGGATTGATAATGTTGAAAACTAGACGTCGATATCCGCAACCACGGCTGCGGAAAATGGGGAAAAAGAAGAGGGGGCGTGGCCTGCGTTCGATTGGTGGACGCAAAGTTTTCTGTATCTGAACGACTATGTTTGGAGGGTACTGAATTAAAACTCCGAGACCCAAACAACGAGGACCGAGGACCCCAGGAAGATCATC